>JALLBH010000199.1:0-62737 GCA_036940005.1 Skeletonema menzelii | reverse complement strand
CGGGATCTATGGGATCTAACAAAACGTCGCCAACCCTATTTATTTACCCTTGGATCAGATACCCATCTCTTCTGTCAAAAAAGATTTTTCGAAGCCGTTCGATCGAGAGATCCTTTTGGTGAAGGTTCCATCGCCAAGCTATCTAACGTAACACAAAAATAGAGGGCCGGTCCATAACCATGGCAAACCCCTCCCCCAGCAACTCCTCTCGGAGGTCAGCACCCCACCCCTCCCGCTCCGGCGGCGGGGTCAGCCGTCCCCTCTACGCCATCGACTTCACCGCCGTAGCCTGCGGAAAACGTATTGCCAACACCAAACGCCGTGTCCGATGGCGCTTTGGCTTTGCCAACCCCGATGCCCTCGCGGCGGGTGAAACGGGCACAGCTTGCCGTGGGGAAGAGCATGATGTTACCATGGTGTGGAGTGTGACTAGTGGCAAACGTCTAATTTTAGCCGATGGGCAAGAAGTACACTATAGCAATTCTCGTAGTGCCGTAATTGATTTCTCGTGGACCATGAGGGGAAATCACGTCCTTAAGGTCATTGCTCATGCCACAGCTCCGATGAGTGCGGATCCTGGATTTCGGCAATACGATTTCTTTGTGGATGGGAGGTCCTTTTTTACATTTCCCAAGGTGTATCGATTGGGACTTTCGGGATCAAGGACTGTGAGTCCAAGGGAGGGCCAGCGTGCGACTTCTGGAAATATGGCGGAAAGTTCTGGTCGCCGGAAGCAAAGTTCGATTGCTGCCGTTGAAACGCCACATAATCGGGATGAAGAGGATGCTTATTTGGCCGAGGCTATCAAGGCGTCTTTGGAGGATCAAACTACCCAGGAGAAGTCATCTGACGAGAAGCCCAAGGTTTCTTCGGAGGCGGCGGATCTTTTGATTGATTTTATGGATGATTGGAATGCCACTGGGTGAGTAAAACGCAGAACAAGTTATACATTTTGTGCATTGATTTGTACTGAATTATTTATGGTGCTGGGAATATTTGACATATATCTTGGAGAAAGAAATTACCTGTGACTCATTTGCTAACAATTTTCTACTATTATCGATAATTTAATTACAGTAACACTCTCCCTCCAGCTGCTGCTCCAGCTGGTGGAAGCGACCAATGGGCATTGGCTCCTGCACCCGTCCAAAATAATCAATGGGCTGTTGCTCCTGCACCTGCCGCACCCGCTGCGGATGCTTGGGCACAACCTGCCGCTCCCCCTGCCTTCGCTGCTCCTCCCGCAACTCCCGCCTATTCGGCAGCACCGTCCAATCCTTTCTCTCCACCGCCACCCCAGCAGCAGCAACAACAACAACCTAACTATGGGAATGGTCCATTCGGTGGGGGACAGCAACAACCTCCTCCATTTGCTTCTCCCCAACCATCTGTGGGAATGACTGCTTCGGTGCCTGGACAATTCGCTGCTCCATCCGATGTGTTTTCTCCGGCTCCTCCTGCACCTGCTGCGCCAGTTTCCCAACCTCCCATTACTTCGAATGGATCAGTGGTGAATCAGCAACCTCCTGCTCCAGCACCAACAAATCCAGCATTGACAATGAGCAATCTCTCTTCGGATGGACTTTTTGGAAATGGTGTTGCCAAATCCGGCAACAGTGGATCCATGGCGGATCAAGCACTTCAAAATCTCATGGGATCGATTGACTCATTTGGTATTACTGGAAGTGCTGCCAAGCCTAAAAATCCATTTGATAACAATGACATCACCAACAATAAGACATTGGGCGAAATTAAGAGTTCTTCTCCAAAGAAGCCAGTGATGAATGCCCCTCCTGGTGGAGCTATGGTCATGTCCAACAATCAAAGTGGAAATTGGGGCATGGGAATGCAACAGCAGCAACAACCTCAGTATGGTGGAATGGGGATGCAGCAGCAATACGGTGGATATCCACAGCAGCAGCAGTCGTACAATATGGGGATGCAGGGTGGTATGCATCAGCAACCTATGCAAGGAGGTATGCAACAACCGCCTCCTATGCAGGGTGGAATGCCTCCTCAGTATGGGCAGCAGCAACCTCCTCAGTGGGGTGCAGGTGGCCCCACTTATTAGGGTGTATTTGAATATGTGATGTTCCGAACCATTGGTTACTTTTCATCCTACCAACATCTATCAAAGATGTTGTGTGTGGGGTTCAGCATCGCATTGATATTGTAATTAGGGATATATATATAGGTACCTACCAACCTTTTCGCCAAGGGGTTGAGTGTGGGGTAAATTGTTTTTTACCGGGGGATTATTTCGTAATGTTGGGGTTTTGTGGAGGGGTGTTTTTTAGGGAGGTTATCATTTATTCAAGTGTTACTACTCAGTAACATTTGATTGTGTACATGGTTTGCTCGCTATTGTCTTAAGACATTCTTCTAATGATACATAAATGAAAGTGTGAAGTTAAACAGATACACCCTCTCATCTAACATTCACCTTATATTTTCACCTTTTCTGTCTGTTAGACACCTACCAATTACAAAGACAAACGCCATTTTTAAGTTATGATATGATACATCCTGCCTTGGTTTCCTCCACCGGCCTACTGTTGCTATTAGGCTGTCTTCTTCTATTCGTGTTATTCCTTCGCTGTTGATGTTGTTGTTGACGTCGCATTTCCGCTTCTTGCTGATCCAACGCTTGCAGTTGTCGTGCCAGCTGTTCACTCTCATGGTTCAATTGTTCCTCTTGCCGTTGAAATGCCAATGCCATTTGATGATCCGAATCCAACTGAGAAGTCATAGGAGTATGATTAGAATTGGCACCATCCACTACTGCAACGGTAGCATCCGTTTCACCGTGATAGGTTCGTAAACTCAATTCTTTTGCAGCCTCGATTAACTTTCCCTCCTCTTCATCTGAATTAGTACTACCCTGCTGCTGCTGCTGCTGATGCTGTTGCGGGTAAGAAGAAGAAGAAGGATCATTCGCCTCACCTCGACTCATCGCCAATGCCAATTGATAATCATTCTCCGCCTGAGATCGTTGTGCCAGCAACAAAGCCGGATCAATCGTTGGTCCTGCCGCCGGAGCCAATTCCTCCCTTGGACTGGGCTTTTCAAAGTATTCATTGACATATTCCGTATTCCCATCAATTGAATCCAACTTCTCCCAAACAATTTCGGGTGTATTGGCATATCCCAAGTCGGTAACGAGAAGATAGAGTATCCCATTGTGTTTGGTGATGGTTCCAAAATGATTGTTCCGAAAGAAGACATGTAGTGCATCCTCGCCAATGTGAGCATGTAACCGTTCTAGTCCGTGGTAGGTAAGTTGATGACTTGTCGATGTTAGGAATGCATTGGCAACGTCGGCACGTGATGATTGTAGTGAGGCATGTTCAATTTTGAGACCAATGTCGGTGATTTCTTGAGTTATCTTTGCTCTTTGATCGTCCAATGACAGAAGTGGTGGTGGTTGTTGTTGACTGTTGATCTGTTCTGAACTTGAGGAGCTTTCGGTAGTATTTTGTGCATCATTGTTACTGGTTGTTGCCTCGTCACTTTCTTCTTCTGTCTGTGTCTGTGTTCTACTGTTATTTTCAGTCTCAACCTCAACCTCAGCCTCATTATCAACCAACAACATTCTCAATTCCTCCTCCTTCTCCATCCTCAACCCCTCCAACCTCCGCACCTCCCTCCATCCCTCCTCCCCACCAAACCCAATCACCAATTCAATCAACTCATTATAACTCTTCGTCTCCACTACAACACATGTTTCCAAATCTTGCGGATCCAATACCCATCCATGCACCAGTTCGACTCCGAGTATATCAAATGCGGCTAGGTTGTGTGTATATTCGATGGATTGCGGTGAGGTGAATTGAGGATTGACGTCCATGCCGTGTTGAAGTGTTGGTAGGATGGAGAGTACTTCGTTCAAGTGATATTCGTGATGATTGTTGTTGGAAGAAGATGATGAAGAGTCGAAGAATGGGTTGTCATCATGTTCATTTCCGTGTTCATCATTAGTAATGTTCGTGGATGATTGCTGCTGAGAACGAATCAAAGCACGATTGGCCAACATATTCACCACATCGTCTGTACTGGCAACGCCATTTCGAACACATTCAGAGGATAGGGTGATAACTCCACGTAGTAACAATGCATTGGCTGCGGCTAGGAGGGGACATGGTCCATTGATGTTCTGGAGGAGGATTTTGCGTGGGCTACTTTGATAGCGAATGGATTTGATTTGATATGCCATTTCTTTTTTTGGGGGGGGATGAAGAATAAGAAGAAACAGTCTGACCAATGCCAGAATCTAATGATGTATGAAGCCTACCTCTAGCATCTATCTCTCGTGGCAAAGCAGCAGTCCACGGATGCAAAGTACCTACATTGACATGAACATACTTCTTATTGCCTGCTATGCCGAATAATTTTTTGAAATGATTCCATGCATCATTCGCATTTCGCATGCAAGATCTACAAGCAAGAGCAAAGCAGCCCGCTTCCAACACTTCCCGCGCCATTCCTTTCCTCACGCCTACTGGAACTTTCTCAGAATTTGTTCGCTTCCGTTCGATCAAAGTCGTCAGTTTATTCTGTCACCACAATGTTCTTTTGCACAATGGTATTTTTTGAACACGCACCCACTTAATACACAACGACAACGCCAACGCGATCGACAGCGGCTCGCCCGAACAATGTCACTATTTTAAAATATTCCAAACCAACAAAAGAAAAAAAAATGAGCCTCCTTGCAATGATTGCAGACAACTTTGAATTAGAACAACCACCACCAGACGAAGAAGTAGATGATGTCCACGAGCGCCTGTTACTGATGGACATGAACTCAAGTTCTCATCATCCTACTGTCGATAATGATACTACCTTTACCACTGCCAGAGGTACCACTGATGATTCGGATGATGTTAGCAGCAGCAACGAATATGTCGAATATCACGATATATTAAAACAGTTACGGAATGATAGTGAGGGCACTGCTGACACGGAACAATCGTTTGATTCTACTGGTAGTACCAATAATAATCCTCAGCGGCATGATGTTGCTGCAACTGTCCATGCTGATCACAATGCATCGTCGCGTTCGCAGGAGATGAAATTGTTGCTATCATTCGTGTTAATGGTGGTTGTTGGTACTGGAATGAAGATATTTCAAAAGCTACAGGCTATACCGTACGTATCTCTAACGTTTGTGTCCTTTGCACTCTTTTGCAGTATGTAATATATCACGCACTGCTCATCTTACTTGTTGCAAACATCATCATACTAAACCATTTCATCTGTTTCTCTCTTTTTTCCTACAGAATGTACAACTACCCAGCCTCCCTCAATCTCATCCAAAACTTCATATACGTTCCATTGTGTTTCATGTACATCATCCCAGTCAGTCGATTAGGGTTATTTAATAATAGCATCCCGAATGAGGTTACCATGATGAGCAAGCGTCCATTTGTCATTATGGGTTTATTCGACTGCATCACATGCATGCTACTCACCTTCTCGGCAGTCTACCTTCCCGGATCACTCCTCATCCTCCTCCCTCAAGCTGCCATACCCATCTCCATGTTCTTTTCCAATCGGTTAAAGGGGGATACCTATGCTAGATATCAATACCTTGGTGCCTTGGTGGTGATTTTGGGAATATTGGTAGTGTTAGAACCGTTGGTGACGCAACGTCATACAGATGAATTTATGTGTGTGGCTTACAATGATGAGTTTTGCGCTGCGTGTGGTGAGGAGAGTACCGAGGAGGGATGTGTAAGTTATGGAAAAGCGACAACAATACGAACAGAGTTGGATTGGAATTGGAAGAACACCTTACATGCCTATGTAGCAGAAAGCAGCAAGTCATCATCCAATGAAAATACATCTGATCAGTATAATAATGGAGCACTCTGCCAATGGATACCCTCGGGTTCGGCAGATGGTTCCTCATCTTCCTCTGACTCTACATCAACAATACTGATTTGGTCCATCGTTACCATATTAGCATGCATTCCAATGACTCTATCGTCCATATACAAAGAAATGGCACTTAGTGGTTCGGAAACTCAAATTGATCCAATCTTTCTAAACGGCTGGGTTGCTTGGTATCAATTCTTATTTTCATTCCCATTAACTATACCCGCAGGGATGGCCACGGGGATAGTACCAACAGAGTTACCAGCGAATATTTGGGATGGGATCAAATGCTATTTGGGAATATCTACAATTACAGGTGGATGTCATCCAGATGATATGTGTAGCGAAAGTCCACTCTACGTGAATATATTTCTGGTGTTCAATGTGGCGTTCAATGTTTTACTTGTGTTTGTGTTGAAATTTGGTTCGGCCAATGTGCTCTTCATGGCGGCAACGGTCATGGTGCCCATTGGCAATTTGGCGTTTGCATTGCCATTCGTTCCTGGATCAACGCCACTGCATGACTCGGACATTGCGGGGCTTTTGGTGATTCTTTTGGGGTTGGTCACGTATCGATTCGGTAGTAGTATCAAGTGCAGAAGAAAAGACAAACGATCTGCGGATGACGGGGGTAACTTATTCTCGCCTGGTTCTGTCTTGCCATTTTCACCCGATGGAGTGAGGAGATATGCTCGCACATTGCTAAATGGAGAAGACTCTGCGTACGAAGACTTCTATTTGGATTCTCCGTACGAGGAAGATGTTGAATCTGACTTTAAAGGTCTGCGAATGCCGAGATCATTAATTCGAGATCTCGAGGAGCCACTTCTCACCCCTGTAGAATCAGTACATTGAGGAGCGAACTCCTTGCTCTTAATTAGAGAATCGTGAAATGTAAACTAGTAGCTAGATAATAATATTATATGCCTTTGCTTATTATTTTGCTCACGCTTTCGGTTTCGATGACACTACTTTGTACATGGCCTCGCCGATCTTCTTGATATGTTCGTTTTCCAACTGGTCACAATTAAACGGAGGCATAGTATACAACAGTTTGCCAAAAGGACGGAGCCAGACTCCTTCTTCAACCAAAGCACGTTGTATTCTTGCCATACCATCTCTATCTAATCCTTCTTTCAACTCGCAAACCCCAATCGCGCCCAATACACGTATCTCCCTCACTGAATCCAATTCAGACAATGGTGATAAATGATCTATCAGAGCGTTTTCGACATTGCGAACGCGTTCTTCCCATGGTGACGATGTTAGTAAATTCATTGATGCCAGTGACACAGAACAAGCTAATGGATTCGCCATGAAGGTAGGACCGTGCATAAAGACTCCTCCATTTTGTGAAATACCATTTGCAACTTTGTCAGTTGTGAGTGTTGCACCGAGCGTCATGTATCCTCCCGTTAATGCTTTACCGAGACAAAGAATGTCGGCATTCACTATTTCACTCGATGCAACCTTTCTATCTTCACTATTGATGATGCTGTAGCTACTACCCTCTGTCAAGTACCAAGGTTGATATGTACGTTCGTTCTGCCAAGATGCAAACATTGTCCCCGTTCGTCCAAAGCCTGTAGCAATCTCATCCAATATAAGTAAAACATCATATTCGTCACACAATTCTCTCACTTTTCTTAGGACAGATGGATGATAAAATCTCATACCTCCAGCACCTTGCACTATCGGTTCCATGACAACTGCGGCAATGTCATCATGATGCTCTTCTAAAAGTTGTTTCATTTCAGTAATGGTTTGTATCCCATCCTCTTCCATACCTCCAGTAGGTGTAGATACGAATAATTGCTTTGCAAGAACCCCTGAAAACATGGAATGCATCCCATTCACAGGATCACAAATACTCATTGCACCTAACGTGTCTCCATGGTAACCATTGCGTAATGACACAAACTTTGTTTTGGATGGTTGTTCCAGAGTAAACCAATATTGGAGTGCCATTTTCATTGCCACTTCGACTGATACAGATCCTGAATCTGAGAAGAACACTTTCGTAAAGTGATGATAATCTGTACTACTATCATCTTGAATATTGTTGGTCAATTGCAATAGTTTCGTTGTTAATTGAACTGCCGGCTTGTGTGTCAGTCCACCAAACATGACATGGCTCATACTATGTTCAATCTGGTCTTTTAATGCCTGGTCTAATACAGGGTTTCTATACCCATGCACAGCCGCCCACCATGATGACATGCCATCAATCAGTGTCCGACCATCATTGAGTTTTAGGTACACACCCCTTGCGCTTTGAGTTGGAAATGTTGGAAGAGGATCAGTCATTGATGTGTAGGGGTGGATCACATGTTTTCGATCCGTGTTGAGAAGATTGTGGCACTGTTGTGGACAAGATTCTGGGCATTCGCAAGCACAGGTGATGTTTTTGTCGGATGCAACTGCTGATGAGGAGAAGAAACAATTATTGCATCGGTTTAGGGCAGGAATAATCCGCCGACCTCTTCTGTATGCACCCCGAATCATCATGAAGTAGCTGCTGGCAACTATTCGACAACACTACAACGTCAACGTGTTGATGGTGGTTGGTCGGAGATAAAAAATGATGGGGAGTTCGTACAATACCCCATAAAAGTTTGTAGACCCTGATTATCTACTGACAAAGAACAAATAAAATGCATTATTGATAATGATGATAATAAGTAATGAGTCACTTGCGGTCGATGTCGATGTTATTCTTGGTCTCTCTGCATAATGCAGTCAAAATGGGCGGAGGCAAGCATATAAATCAGTCTTCTACCTTGTATTATTTGACAGTATACTACTTACTTCTTACATGTGGGGTTGATTGCTTCTCGGTTCACGATAAGTTTGCAACAACATCAACAACGAGACTCTATCTGCAAAATGGTTATCTTCAGTCATTAGAAAGCAACAATATCATCGACGTAGGCAGCAAATCAGTGGAGGGGAGCTACAACGATCCATATGCACAGGGAGTCGCTGAAGCCTATGGATTAGTTGGAAGCAAAGGAATTGATGGGTTTGACGAAGCGAGTGACTCAGTAGGTCCTGGCATATACGGTGGATCGGTGCAACGCGATGCCAACGGTGACATTCTCATTGGCACACAATACGAAAATCACAATCATGTACCAGGTCCATTGTATGATGGGAACGGATACAGCTTAATGGGGCGTGCTATACACATCGGTAAAGACAAAGTCAATGAACTTCTTGAGAATTATCCACAACTACTTGAGGAGATTAGCACCGGCGGTGCAAGACCATTGCATATCTGTGGAATGTCAGAGAGAGGGCAACATTGCACACAAACGTTGATAGATGCAGGTGCGGATATTTTTGCGTTAGACACGTACAATTACAATGCATTGCATAGAATGGCAAGCAATGATCTTGAGATTGGTGCGGAGGCCCTTGTGAAAGCTGGTCTAGATCCGAATTCCAAAGATGATGCAGCTGATAGTACACCTATTGACATTGCGAAACGACAACGAGCTATTAAGTTTTTGATGAAGATGCAAAAGATGGGTCATTACGATTGAATAATTGTTGTTGCGACACATCCTGTATGTTGTTAATCGATGTGGGCTGGGCAAGAAAATATGGCACCATCGCCGTGATGAAGAGACATAGGAACACCTCGCGGTAACAATGATTCTACGATCAGTTCTTTAATCTCTAATGGCCATTTTCATACGCCAAGTCACGTTCCATATATTCCCTCAAAACCTTTTCACGCGCATTTGCATAAGGATGACACTCTCTTTTCGGCATTCGTTCCAATTTAACTTCCATCATTGATTTAGCCAAACGTTTTGCAAGTGATATCTTTTCAGCAGCGGACTTCCCCCTACCATACCATTTCAGACGGTAGTCCTCCTTCTTTAGCTGATACCATCTCATAGAACAGGCACTCTCGGTACGATCCACAAACGCATATTGCATGATGTTAGTCCAGCTCTTTTTGAACTTGCAATCCGCATTGATGAGCAGTCCCATAATTTTAAGCTCGTCCTGCCAAACAGGTGCGCATGGCTTTCCTCTAATGAAAGCTCGACGTGTATGATCGTCTCTCACTTGCTTCCAACTATTGTTACCACTGTAAAACTTGACCCATGTCTTACGAAGTTTGTTACATTGTAATTTTTGAGACGGTGTCACCCAATCATCTTCCACTTGGAAAGAGATTGTGTTTGCAATTTTGACAACATGTGGGTAAGTGACAGCTTGGCTGTCCTTTGACGCAGGAGACACATCGGTAATACTCTCAAGAACATAATGAAATGACGCAGATTCGCCACCAAACTTTCCCTTTTGCCCTTCCTGCAGTGGAGTCTCGAGACCGCTGAAGAGACGAGGCTCTCCCTCATCAATATCGGTGTCCTTTGGAGGCCGATTCCAAATGCCGATTTGATATCTCCATCCATTTTTGTACATCTTCTTGTTGAAGCTTGTATTCCACAGGTGCGTATAAATACTATCAGTGGTCAACCCTTCCTTGGCCAAAATGCGAAATACAGTCTCGACAATATCGTAGAGACCATGTTTGGATTGGATGAGATCAATGTGATAATCATTGTTGGCATATCCATATCCTCCTTGGAGATTGGTGATCAAGAAACGACAGACTTTGTTGTTGTTGTTGTTGTTGCTGCTGTTGTTGTTGTTGCTGTTATTGTTATTGTTGTTAGAATTGTCAATAATTGCACCATTTTCCTCGTTGCTAACAGCGGCAGGTACTGCGGCTTTAGTATTTGATGATACTGCTGTAGCTGCTTGTGCTGTAGCGACTTGTGCTGTAGCTGTTGTAGACGCAACAGCGGCCCCAGCCATATCAGAAGTGGATTCCACCACGGTATCGTTATCATCCACGCGA
Organism: Skeletonema menzelii; assembly: GCA_036940005.1. Taxonomy (NCBI): domain Eukaryota; phylum Bacillariophyta; class Thalassiosirophyceae; order Thalassiosirales; family Thalassiosiraceae; genus Skeletonema; species Skeletonema menzelii. Next base: position 51,981 of record JALLBH010000199.1, on the reverse strand, counting down.
GTCACCATGATCAACAATTATCGCTCGTCCAAATCAGTGTAACGGTACTATGAATATGAAAGTTGCATCGGTGCATGTGTTGTAACGAGAACTCAAAATGGGGAGTAAGGATGAGGACTCTGCAGAGAAATACGGGTTTGAAGGAGGGATCCCCCTGGGATCCCCCCTCAAACTATGTGTTAGTTATCACCGAATCGGTGCTAACGTGTAAATAATGAACACCATCTCTGTCTCTGGTATCCAAAGCATCTGTCTTGGGGGATTTCTTGGGGCAAGATAAACCTTTTGCCCGCAATGAAGTCTGATCTCACTCAACCTAAAACTGATTTGAGCTATAACAGTTCTATTCTCTAGTTTACCACTCCAAACTCAATGAAATTTCTATCGTATCGTACCATACCATACTCGATAGTTGGGTGATACAATTTCGCAGGTGTTTAGGAAGAGTAAACGGTCAACTCTTTCGTTTTCTTCGTTATGTTATCGTTATTCCTCCGCTAGTAGACGTGTACGCGCCCCAAGTACTCACGCATTTCTGCTTTAGCTCTTCCTCTGTTTGCACTGTCAAAAACATCTTCGCAAATTCGACAGCGACAGCCGCCTTTCTCGTAGAGAGAAATTGCGTTAGGCAGTATGCTACCCATCGAGCTTCTCACTGGGTTAAAAGCCTTGTTTTAGTTACGATACTTCAAGAATCCTTCACCTCCATCTGCTTCAACTTCTTCCTCGCCTCCTTCTCCCTCTTCCCAACGTACTCCCTCCAACACTTCTCCAACCTCTCAAAGAATTCATTCATTTCCTCTTCTCCCATCCCCACTGCACATGCCGCAGTCATGTATGAATGTGGATATCGTTCATACGAACTACCAAATCCTTGAAACGTATGTCCAGATATCGTCTTGGTTTCTCCAGTTGGTACGACTCGTGTACCACTAATACACCGTGTGAAAAGCATGGACCCAAATTTGGTAATTTGTACATTCTTCTTCTCTTCCTCTACTCCGACAAGCTTGTCCAGCGTGATTCCAAACGATATCGTATTACGTGGACAATCCAACATTCGCTCACCAAATTTCTTCGCCAGCACATCAAACTTGACACGAAAATGTTCCACAAGTCGTCGTCTCTCTTCCAATATACCCTTGTACCCATTCAACCCCATCGATAACAATGTAATAAAGAGATCGACCATGGGACTAGCAGAAGCTCTCCCCGGATAATTCTTACTAATACAAGCGATCACTTGATCGTTTGGTGAGAGGATCAATGCCCCACCAACTGGAACTAAAAAGTTTTTATCGGTGGAGCAAATGATGGCATCGACGCGGCCAATGGTGCAGGCTCGATTGAGTAATTTGTTCGTTTGGTGGCATTGGAGTCCATAGGCGTGGTTGATTACGTGGGCTATTCCTGTTCCTCTTGTAGCTGCATCAATAATATTGTTGTCACTATTCCACTCTTGGATCAATTTGGCAACCTTATCCACCTCATCAGGAACTCTGGGACAAAAACATGACGTGGTAGTAATCACGGCCAATATCCGATGAGAATATTTGTCGAGTGCTTGTTGCAGTGCGTCTAAATCGGTAGATACCTCGTCAGTAGTGGGATGCGTTTTGGTGGGTATAACGATGCATTTGAGACCTGCCGAGAGGATGGCCTTGTAACATGATTTTTGATCGATTCTTGACCATAGGACTATATTTCGTTCTGGCGGTGCTACTGCTTCTGATTCATCCTCCTCATCGTTGTAGTTGCTGTTGTTCGTCGCAGTTGCATCTTTGTTTGCAAGTTGTTTGTCCAATTGATTGGCCCGATCACGCAATCCGGATAATACCAGTGCCATGGACATTCCAGTACATACTGGCAGCAATGTCCCATATGACGCTGGTCCATTCCCATTGTTGTTTGCAGATTCATCATCACCACTCGCAGTATTATTGTTGTTGTTGTTATCCTTTTGCTGCTTTTTCTTCTTCTGTCGACCACTATTCTTCACTGTTTGGCCAGCCAAACCAGCACCCCTCCGTACCGCATCCAGTACCAACCTCAAACACAGTCTCAACAGGGCACTAGATCCCACCGCTTTAGGTTGAGCTTCCATAACATCGCCTGAGCGACCAATCCCATGCCCTAATCCAAAGTGCCGACTGGAAACGAGGGTGGAGTAGATCCGTCCTTCTCGTTCTCCTGCCCCAGTCCATCTATGTGGATACGAGCTACTGCTATTTCCGTTATTAGCAGCAAGCTGAGTCTTCACACTTTCCTCGCAATTGGTATCCAAACAACTTAACTCGAACAACAATCGCTGTATCTGAACATCACTCCAACCTACATCTGGAAGGCGTTTGTGATGAAATAGGGATTTGATTTGAGAATTGGCCGAAAGGAGGTTGGAAAGGCCCACCGTGGTATGATTTTGTGGGATGGAGAGAGAGGTGAACAGGGAGGGGATGGATGTCGCTTCCATGGTGGATATTTCCTGTGGTATTGTGGCGTAAAGTGGTGTGGTACCATATCACCTCGCACCATCATCATCACCTCGTCCGCTGCTCGTCCATTCTTCATTTCTGGATTTTTGTCACTATCCAATCAAGATCTATGTCAGCATCTATGCTGTCCCCTAATAGCGCTTCATATCTTCGTCACATGGCAGCACGCAAAGTACAACAACCTGCAACAACATTTCAGTATCCGAGAAACTCGTGGCTTCAAAGCAGATTCACCTCCTGGGCATGTTCCCAAGCCACGGGGAGGTCGCCAAGATGCCAAACATCCTTTTCCACCATAAAATCCAGATGTGTTAATACAGATAGTTGCTTTTTGTAAAGTTGATAATGAGTTGCACTTGAACTTACAAATTTTACAAATTAAGCTCCTATCGGAAGCATATTCAACTGAGGTCACACTCCCGAATTTTCGCAAAAAATCCTCTTAATAATTGCAATCATGTTGTTTACACATGAACCAGAGTGGCTCTAAACATTATTCGACTTTACATCATTCAATATCATTTCCAATGCAGCTTCAGTTGCAAGCGACTCTATCCGCCCTTCCGATTCGGTAACTATCACATTCCTATTTTCACTGGCCAACTTTCGCATACTCTCAGAAGTTACAGACGGGAGATATGCGTTGCGACAAGCCAATGCCATTTCTACATCATTATCATCGTCACAGAGACAACAGGCGTGGCTCTTCAGAGATATAGACGCGTCACTGTCCCTGCCACCTGGGAAGAAATTGCGAAGGATATAATCACAAACGTTCTTCTTGCCACTCATTTTTGGATAAAAGTCGACACATCCGAGATTGGTACTGCAGCCAAGCTCATCAGGCACTCCATCTCTATTGTTGCATCTGTGAAGGAACTCATCAAAAGTAGATGCCAGATCGTCCTCTTGATGTTTCCGATTGATTCTGAACGCAGTTGCGTATCCAGAACTGTCAAGAAAAAATCCCTGCTTTTGTAATGAACGTGCATGCGCCCACAACTTTCCACTTCGTTGCTCAATCGGTATAGGAGGTGTCAGTGTAGAGAAACCATCAGATCCAGCTCGAGGTGCGAGTTTAGAGTAGCCATCTGTTCCTGCACACTCCAAATTTGAGATTTCATCCCGCCAAAGTAAATCCTCAACTAATGTAAAGGGTTCAAGATGAGACGAAGGGCAACCTTCGTAGGGTTGTGGCTGGACGAGTACTCCGTCAACCATACCATCAACCAAATCATTTATTGAATAGTGAGGATAAAAGATCCTCCCACCAGACTCACTAACATAAGCATCCGCTCTCGGTAGATATGGCAAGCGTTGGAACAATGTTGTTGATCTCGCTCCAGTGACAAGCACAAAAGGGACGCCTTCATTTCTTAATTGCTGACACAACCGCAGTGTTTTGAATGAAATAACTCCACGCTGTCCGGTTTTACTTGGTGGCAGATAGAGCAAATCACTATTATTATCGTCATAATGTGTATCCTCTCCATCATCTCCGCTATTATTACCTTGTTGCATCAGATGTTTAGGATAGTGAACAAGAGTTCCGTCAATGTCGCTAAACACAGCCATTTTGCATGAAGATGATGAAGTAGTCATCATGCTGCGGCGACCAGAAGCTGTGGTGCTGACGAGCAAAGGAATAAAGCTAGCGCAAAGTAAGTTCATCATGGATCCAATGCATGATGTGGGTATGCACGACGGCGGCTCGCCGGCGGCTACTTATCCATCAATAGAATTCCTACGTTTAAAGCAATTGAAATTATTCCCTCCCCTCCTTCTTTTCTCCTTACATTTTTGTTGCAAGCTCATGTCGATCTATGTCGATGGTTGGTGAGAAACATAAGCCTCTATCCTTGTATGATTGAAGAGCCTCCTCGACCACAGGGAGCTGCTCCTACTCTGGCTCTGCTCATCATCAGCAAATGAAGATGCATGGTGTCTTTGTGCTTGTCCTACTGGCATCACTCTTGCTCGCCACCGCTTTCAACGCCAATAAAATTACACCAGCACCATCAGTAGCGGAGGAGCAGCCAATTGGGCCAATCCACACACTAATTTTAACTCGTCACGGAGATAGTTTGTGGAATGGAAAGTATCCAGGTTGTCGGGAAACCTTCACTGGTTGGAGCGATGTTCCGCTCTCACCTATCGGAGAGCAAGAGGCTATTCGCACAGGGGAGTTGCTCACAAAATACACTGGTCAAGTCAATATAGATGCCATGTTCACAAGCACTCTTATTAGAGCAAAAATGACTGCCCATCACTGTTATTGGGCATATAACGATCGCATACAGGAAAAATATAGATCACAAAAACATTATCAATACTACAATTTTCCAAACGATGGCCAGCAGAACCAGAAAAGTGTTGCTAGCAAACAACAGCAGTTTCAGGCGCCTGCTCAGTTTATAATCGACTATCGCCTCAACGAGCGACATTATGGAAGCCTCCAAGGGATAGTAAAAGCAGAAGCTGAACTTGGTCTGCATGGTCATTCACCTGAGGATGTCTATCAATGGAGAAGAAGTTGGCATGCCGTTCCTCCACAACTGAATGATGATGATCCGAGACGACTCGAAGAGATACGCAAGTACGGGGCCATCTGTGGCGAAGAAAAGATTCCAAAATCAGAATCATTGCAAATGGTGGCACATCATAGAATACGTCCCTTTTTAGAAGAGAGGTTGACACCAATTTTAGATGAGTCATACAACAAATCAAAATCCAATAAAGAAGAAGGTGGCACTGCTCTGGTAGTTGCCCATGCTAATTCACTCAGAGCACTAATAGGGGTGATCTGCAACATTGAACAACAATGCTGCAAGGACAGTGATGAATCATTACGAAGACTGGAAGCCATGAAAATACCTACTGCCAGTCCTCTCATTTTGCAGTATAGGAAGACTTCAAAGAAGGGTTATTATTGTCCGGTTGATGGATTGCAGCAAGGAGAGGCAAAGAATGAATTACCAGTGTATCCTTTGAGCACGCTGCCACTTTTGAGAAGTAATCATCGGTCATATCCTCCAAATGAATCCGCTCAAGCTTTAGAGAGCAGTCTTGCCGAAGAAACAATGGTTATGTCTTCTTAGTTTGGATTGAAATTTTGTAAAGAAACAATTCTAAATGAACGTGCTAACGATATTGTACCAACACAAAACAAAAATAGACTTGTACATTACAACATTTGTATATCTGAAACTTCACACAAGTATCACCATCTCAGAGAGAGAGAGAGATCTACAAGAAACTTACCCAAGAACAAAAAAGTCATCAATCCAAAGACAACCACAAACAATCCATCCGACACCACGGCAGCACAAAGAGGTACCTTAGTATTGTTACATAAAAACCATGGTCAAACCTATATAAAATAGAATGAACTCGTGTGAATTCCAAACATAGCAAATATCAATGTAGTAGGCCATATTAGAACGCGAGACATCCCACACACTGCTCCACTAATAGTAGTCCCATTGATGAGGCTAGGATGAATGATATTGAGGCCGAATATAGCTTATGGATGTAGCGATTGCAAAATGAGAGACAATCTTTTGTGTGATTGCCTCAGGTATCTAGAATTTGGAGGGGGGGGGTAAATAATTGGGGTTATTTCCCCCATCCCCAAAACCAACCCCCTTTCGTTGGTCCACAAAAACGGCGAGCAATGTCAATAGGTTTATTGCTCTACCTCTACTAAAAATCCATCACACGCGCTGACGATATTGTACCAAAAAGATTGATGCAATAATAAAAATCAATCACCATAAAATAATGGTATCAACACATGCATGGAGAGCACCAGGAGCAAGCCCCCCTCCAACAACAAGCAACCATAATAACAACAACAATATCTCGTCTCCATTTCAACGATCGCCATTATCCACAAATCAATACTACTACGCTAATAACGGTAACACCATTATGATGAACAATACTACTAATGGTGCTACTTCAGGTGGTGGAATGTCCTCTTCTCGACCATTCATTGGCAATGGTGTCGGCGGTAGTAGTAGCTCTTCATCATCAGCGGCAGCGGCGGGTGATTTTAACTCACTTTTGGCCAACTCCAATTCATTATTGAGTTCTATTGGTCGTAGTCATTATTATCAAGCTGCTGCTGCTGGTGTTGGTGGCGTATCCTCCTCAGTTAGTACTGCATCAACTAGAATTGGCAGTGGAGATACCAACATGCAGCAACAATCATCATCCTCGTCATCCTCTGCTGCTACTACTACCCCACGGTTCCTTGGAGATAAATCTCTTACTGAACTATCAGTAGCATCCTCTCGTCTCAACAACAATAATAATACTTTAACCTCCAACAACACGTCGTCTTCTTCGTCAAGAACCAACACATACGAGGCAGAAGCATCGGCACATCGACTATTCGCAAGAGAGGGGTATGGATTTGATTCTGCAAGGTTGGGACGTTCTGTTCGAGAGTTGGAGATGAGGGTGGCGATTACTTCTTCGAATAATAATAATGGTGAAGAGAAGAAGGAGATGGATTATCATTATGGTGTCAACAACAGCAATAACACTAGTAGTAGTGCTACTGGAAGAGGAACTTTACATCAAATTACAGACCATCATCGAGGATTCGAGTCATCATCATCATCATCACAAACCGCCGGAGAAATAGCCACACTCGCCACCCTCCAAGGATCCTCTCTCCAACAAATCCTATCCATGCATTCCGAACAATGTGTCACATTGGCAATACGTGGTGCAAAAGAATGGACGGCCAAACAAGGGAAGGAACGGGTGAAGAATCGATTGATGAGGGATTGGGAGGAGGAACGGAGGGAGATTTTGGAGAGGGGTGTGTTGGGCCATCGATTTTTGATGAATGTTGGGAATAATAATCATAAGAGTAATGGTGGTGGGGGAAGAGAGAAGAGGTATTTGTTGGGTGGTGGAGAGGGTGGTGTTGCTTCCAATGTACCATTGTTGGAAGGGGGTAGTAGTAGTAGTAGAAGTACAACAACAACAACTTCGTCTTCATTGGTGTACAGTAACATCATCCCATCGCCACAGAGTTTACCTACAAATATCCAAGGGTTGATCAAGAGTCATTTGGTTTCCATTGACAAGTACTTGAATAATAACAGCAGCAGCAGTAGCAACAACAACAGTGCCACTGGTTCGAAATTATCCGAAGCAATGGCATTACTCACCTCACTCCAAGAGGGACTCAAAGAATTGGCCAGCAACAGCTACAACAACAATGAAGCATTGAACCCCGAAAGTATGAATGGATACTCTGACGCAATTTCATTGATCAAGTCCATACTGAACTGTTCCGTTAGTCTAGGCGTAGTCCCCACTTTGAGTAGTACTGCGACAGATGTGGCAATCAATGCCATGGGATCGTGTAATTTCTTTGCACATCAATTCAAACATCATATTGGTACGGTGGTTCGTGAGGCGGAGTTGTCTGGAATGAATACCAGTGCAAGTAGTAGTAGTAGTACTGGAGAGGGATTGATTCCGTCGGCACGAGATGTGCGTACGTTTACGTCGATTGTGGCGGGGAGTGAACTTGTCAATGGACAGGGAGGAGTTTGGCCGCAATTGTATTATGCGTTGCGATGTGGAGATGCCGTTGCTGCCGAGTCCATTGTAAAGCAATATACTGGCAGCAGCAACAACAACAACATGGGTGGGGATGCGAGTTTCAGTGGAGTAGATCCAGCTGTACTCCACATCATTTCTCAAATGGTGGAATTGCAACAAGATCAAGAAACGATATTTGGTGATAGTACCAATGGTAATACGCGATCACCACACCAGTTGGAATCATCGCTGTTGTCCCCGTCGCAGATACTGTTGCAGTCTCGTCGACAGGTTGGTGAGTTGTACGAACGGACAAAGACACATATGTCAACGTCGTCCGGAGGAGCGAATGTAGAACCATTTGTTCCGTATCGAGCGGCATGTTTGGCATTGCTGAGTGGAGCTGAATCCATTTCGGAAGTGGCCGTGTTGGAATCTTCGGGACTTGTCAAGACGGTAGAAGACTATCTCTATGCCTCGCTATGGCATGCGCTTCATCTTGCTGATACATCATCTAGTATTGGGGGAGAGGGGGGATTGGAGAATGTGTCAAAAGCAGTGGCACGGTTGGGCAAACTCGTCAATGAATGGGGACCATCGTACTTTGAACAACAGGATGATTTCGGGGATGTGAGTGCCTCGTCTGCTGTTGCTGCCGCAGCTGGAGTTGCTAGTGCAGCGCAAAGATTGCCAGTGTCTGGCGGATGGGCGTATACGTTGCCCTTGTTGGCGTCACAACAATATGCCACGGCTCTAGCCTATCTTGCCGAGGCTGGGGGTGGATTGGGATTACTCCAGGCAACTCATGTCTGTGTTGTCATGGATGCAGCTGGTCTTTTAGTGTCGGATTATTCTGACGCCTCGAATGCACCGTCACAGGCGCTTGTGCCGATGTTAGTTGCATCTTTTTCGGCCAGCTTGCAAGGGTTGGATGCAGAAGCAGCTTTGAAATATCTGGTGCTCTTATCGGGCAAGGGCAAATTTGTGAAGGAGCAAGTTCAACGTCTGCTTCTCGAGACGCGTCAGTTTGAAACACTTGCTGGGAAGTTGGCATCCGATGGATCAAGATCAAACGCTGCATTGGATGCTCACTTTTCAAAGAGTAATATATCTTCTATCCTAGCTGATGGAGCAAACGTGGCTATCCAGTCAGGAAAGCCTGCAGATGCTGCAGAGCTACTAGTCTTATCTGGACACTTTGGTGCCTTGTTTACTTTGATGAATAGAGAGTTAGCCGCCTATCTAGTAGCTTCCACACAAGAGGAATTCGACAAGCGTCAATTTTGGTTTAATGCGGCTAGCCAGTTCCATGCCATTCATCTTGTCCATGGGAAAACGTACGTTCAAAACGCGTTGGAGTCCGAGGGGCGTATTTCGTTGGGCAATACATTTCAACTCTTGATGAATTTAGTCGTGTTCTTTGATAGATGCCGTGAGAAACAGTGGGAAGGAGCTTGGTTGCTCATGAACAATCTCAACTTATTGCCCAAAGATGATTCGGAAATGACCGTCAAAGTTGAGGCATTCTTCCAACTAGACAACTGTGTGAAGCAAATATTCCATCATGTTGTGCTTGCCGCGATGGAGGCGTTGTGTCACTTGTTCCGATCGCTGAGGCAAGAGGGGGCTGGTATATCTATTCAACAGCAAAATACAATCGATCAGAGACTTGATGAGCTCCGAACTCTCGCCAGATTGCTTGTAACATTTTCGCGACTTCTCAATCTTCCAGGCTTGGGCGATGGTGATACTTATGTTCGCATTGCCCAACTGGAGAAGAACATGATGTAAGAACGATAATCATATAATAAGGAAGAAAGTAATGCATTATTTTATCCTCCTGATCAAGGCGACAAAGAAGCCGCCACTGTCTTGATCCTGAGGTAATAATCTTGAACAACGATGCAGAGACTGTTCCTTGTTTGTCGTGTGTGGCCAAAAGGATGCGTTCGCCTCTTCAACATCAGCCTCTACAGCATCATTGTATGAGTCGTAAAAAGAAATACTACCGAAGTCGTCGTCATCTTTTTCAAGTTTGTTCTCGTCATAGAAGCCAACATTCCATTTATCAACTCCAGGGCGTTTTATAAACCCAGGCAACAATTCCTCAGGCCAATCCAAAAGCTGGTAGCGAGCGTCGTCTCCGTTCACCTCTCTCAATGCCGCAGAAACAACAGCTTCGTCTTCAATGGGATTGAGTGAACACGTACTATAGCAAACAACCCCTCCCTTCTTGATCAATTCCATTGCTCTCAATAATATTTTGAGCTGCAATACATGAAGCTCATTGCTGGTACGTGGACTCCACATGGGCAAAATGTGTGGATCTTTTCGAATTGTTCCACAACCAGAACAAGGAACATCACATATGATAGCATCAAAGAGCTTCTTAGACTTTGGGAAAGGGAATACTGATGCATCAAAATTTGTGTAGGTAACTCTATCTGTAAATTCTGCTGGCACACCTGATCGATGAATAGCTTCACGAAGACTATCCAATCGCTTAGGATGCACATCATTTGCAATAACTCGCCCTCTTGTCTTTGCATCAATACTACTAACTACTATTTCCAATGCCTGCAGCGTTTTTGAACCAGGAGAGGCACACATGTCTAGTACTTTGGCACCTTTTGTTATAGCACCAACTTTTTCCAGGCACAGAACTGGAAGCATTGAACCTAATTCTTGCCTTGCAAGCGTACCGTTCATGCTTGCATCGACTACAATTGCTTTTAACTCTGGACACTGATGGCCCAAATTAAACTTACAAAGGTTGGACCTGGGTGTAGATTGATATATTTGCTTTGTTGGATCATATGTCACTGGAATAACAAAGTTAGAAAACTCGCGTGATAACATTTGAGTAATCTCAGCGGAGTCCGCTGATTCATGTTTTCGTATTCTCAACGTTAGAGGCAATGGTCTTGATAAGGCATGTACAAAGTTTGTCAAGTGAGCAAATTTGTTTGATTCTGAATTGAAAGCTTGCATCAGAGGATGAGATGTGTCCACACCTGGTGGTGAAGGTGCTGATGTAGTTGTAGAGTCGATTTCATGTGCAACGACTGAAGCAACATTGCTGCCATTCTTCTTTTTTCTGCGCTTCTTTGCTGCTCTAGAGTTGCCCATTGCCGCTTTGTTACCATCACTTTGACATGATGCAGTGGTAGCAGATTTGTTCTGCTGAGAATTGCCGTCATCATCAGTGGTGACAACACCGACCGGCTGATTACCATAATAAGTCAAAAAAAGGTGATATCCCGCCCCAGACTTTCGATGCCACAATCCTCCGACATCTTTCCGTGCAGAAGAGAGAGGATTGTTGCCTGACTTCTTTCGTTTTGGCATCTTTCTTGCAAAAGAAGATAATAAGGAGATAAACCAGTCTTAGTTATGAGTGTGGCCTGCCCTATCAGCCCCAACCTATCGAACGAACCATAAGATGATATTGATAGTGTTCTACGGTGGGAATAGGAAAAGAGGATGATATGGATGGTGCCAAGCCTTCAATAGGAATTGGTATGTTTCTCCGTAGAATATACGAGGCGCCTTATATTATCCATCCTCCATACTCCTATTCCATCGACCATCGACGTATCATCGCTGCCATCACACTTTGATGACGCGTAGGCGTAGGAGAATCGCCATACCCTACTCATGCATTCAAATTCCTTCTCTTTACATGAATAAAATAATAAAATTGATCATGGCCGCCATCTTCGGCATGTCCAGCAGTAGCATCAGAGCAGTAATAGGAACTACTGCTCGCACAATAAGAGCTCTCGATAATGCAAGAAGATTTCAAAAGCACAATGTTGCATTTGTGTCATCGGCAACATCACCATCGACACTATCGATACGAGAACATAAGGATGCCCAACGAGTTAAATATCTGCATCAGTTAACTTCATTTTCATTAGATACGTCACGGCGACAATTCCATTCCTCAACTCAACTGTTAATGGCAAAGAGAAAGAAGAATGGGGGCAAAACGAAAAAGACAGAGAAACCTCCTAGCAAACGCAGTATCAAGTTGAGTAAACTTGATCAGTTGGAAAATGCAGATGATGACGACAATTGTGATGATAATGGTTTTGGTGATGATACAATTGACTTCGGAGACGGTGAAGAGCAAACATCCACTGTAGCGACACCCTTTGCCACTCAATATCACTCACCAGTAATGTTCAAAGAGTGCATTGATGCTTTGTTGCAACAAGGAGTGTTTGGAGAAATGATGGAAGAAAAATTTGAACGATGGCGAAAGAAGAAAAGTATTGCCGAGGCAAAGCTTAAGAAAGCTGGTCTTCTTGATGACGACGAAGAAGAAGCATCAAATTCTGCAGGAACATCTGAACACATTAGACGCCCACGATTGTTTGTTGATGGAACCCTTGGTGGGGGAGGTCACTCCCAAGCCTTACTAGAACAATTAAACCCAGAAGATATCTTGATTGGTTGTGATCAGGATTCTGAAGCGATATCTACAGCTTCGACAAGACTGAGCAAGTATTTAGGAACCAGCGAATACATAGTCGAGAAAAACGGAGAACTGACGTGTGGCTGGGAAGAAGGACGACCAATGTTCATTCCTGTGCAATCTAATTTCAGAAATTTGGTGGAGGTTCTATCAACTATTCGGCATCCAAGCAGTGGAAAGCTGCTCTTGGGGAAAAGACTGAAGAGTCAAGATGGTGCATCTGAAGAAGAACTTGAATTTCCAAATGGTGTGAATGGAATGCTACTCGATCTTGGAGTTTCATCACATCAAATTGACACAGGTGAACGAGGATTTGCGTTTATGAAGGATGGTCCATTGGACATGCGTATGGACAGTAATTCTACCACCGCGGCAGTTTCATCCCTTACAGCGGCTGATATCTGCAATGAATTTGATGAAGCAACATTGATATCCATTCTAAGAACGTATGGAGACGAACCGCGTGCTAGGCGCATTGCCTCGGCTATTATTGAATCACGACCATTACATACAACAACGGATCTAGTACATGCGATCAATTCTGTAACACCAACGTTTGCAAGGCAAAAGAGAGCAGGTCTTATCGCCACATCAGCGAGGGTATTCCAAGCGTTGAGAATTGTCGTTAATGAAGAAGATGGAGCATTGATAGAAGTGTTAGAGCGGGTAGCTCCGTGGGCGCTCTCAAGAAGCGGTGGTCATCATTCAAATTTGGGCAAGAATAGTAGTGACGGAGATGATGGAATCTTGGCCGTATTATCGTATCACAGCATGGAAGACAAGATGGCCAAGCGTGTGATTCGAGATGGTAGTGTAGATCTTGTTGGACGACGTGGAAAAGGAGGCAGCTTATTTGAGAGAGATTTGTTTGGGAACATAATCCAACATGACAATGACGAAGAAGGAAGCCATGTACCGTTTGAGCCACTCGGAAAGCCGCAAAAGGCAACTGACGAGGAAGTTGCAATCAATAGCAGAGCACGTAGTGCTACTTTGAGAGTTGGTATAAGGATCTAAGCCAGAGAGAAAATATCTCAAAATTGTGTCTTCCTAAGAAGCTGTTATCTACAAATGTTCATTGAAACGTCATTGTTTCTCAGCTAGAAGTCAGCTAGTAATAAATGGCGATACATGATGTGGTATGGGTTTCCTCCGGCTAATTACTTTTGGAAGTATTGCAAGTACCCATGTAGAGCAACAGCTCCGCCCGTGTGAAGGAATACAACATTTTCGCCTGGCTTAAAGTTCCCCTTGCGGCAATAGTCAATCAGACCAGCGGCTCCCTTGGCCGAGTACACTGGATCGAGTAACAAACCTTCAAGCTCAGCGAAGATACGGATTGCCTCAATAGTGCCTTCAGCGGGCGTGCCGTACCCTGGACCAACGTACTCAGAATCAACGACTACGTCAGAAGCGTCGACACAGTCTGGCATCCCAATCTTCTCGGCAGTAGCTTTGGCAAGTGTGAAAACTTTCGATTCTTGAATATCTTTTGCAAAACGCACACCATAACCCAAAAGAGGAATGGTGGAACCACAAGCTTTCAATCCTGTAACCAAACCAGCTTGTGTTCCTGTTGATCCGGTCGCATGACAAATATGATCAACAGAAATGCCCAGCTCCTCGATCTGTTGCACCAATTCATAAGCACAGTTAACATAACCAAGTGCGCCAGTTGGATTGGATCCACCACCGGGAATAACATACACCTTATGCCCCTTCTTGCGATATTCCTCTGCTACAGCTTCGAGTTCTGCAGCCATATCAAGATTGGGACCTCTCTTCTCACGAGATGCACCAAACAAATCGTCCAACATGACGTTGCCGTTTTCGTTATAGTCTGCATCACCCTTCACACGTTCCTCCAGAAGAATGTGACATTTCAAACCAAGCTTGGCAGCCGCAGCAGCAGTTTGGCGACAGTGATTGGACTGAGTGGCTCCCTGAGTCATAACATAATCAGCACCCTGCTCGATAGCTTCTGCCATTAACCATTCCAGCTTTCTTGCCTTGTTTCCTCCTGTAGCAAGACCGGTACAATCGTCTCTTTTGATGTAAATGTGTACACCATTCAATGCCTTGCTGAGACGCGGACAATACTCCAAAGGTGTCGGCAAATGAGCCAACTTTGTCCTAGGAAATTGCTCCAGCTCCTTTTGTTTCTGAGCGGCGGAGATGGCCGCAGAAGTATCGGACTCTATGGAAACGTCAGAAGAGAGTGAGACGGCGGGCGGTGCCGAATCCATGCTTTTCATACTTTTGGTAGTGGCGAACATTTGTTTTGATGATGATGGAGATAAGAAAGCAAATGAATTTGATGGAAGCACAAAAAGATTAGCGGTAGCTGCTAAAAATGTAACTGGAAACAATGTTGTTGTTTTCATTATGATGCGTGGATGGATTACTACTTCTTTATTGCTGCCGACTCCGATAACAAATGACACAGCTGCGCCTGGAATGAGAATTCTTATCGATGTGTTGCATGCTATCTATCTACATGCGTATTTTTGGCGGAGGTGGATTCTGGATTCTGTTCGCGAAGGTGGATGCAATCTTCAAATTGAGACACGTATCCACGAATCGATTGAGGTCAGATCCTGGTCAGATCTGTTGATAGCGCTGCAGATGCATTTGATATTTGCTTGCGCCGAAGATATCCTTCCCTACTATCCGTGTCAAGTATAACGTATAACGGGCCACTAGCATCTTCTCATCGCCATATTAAAGGCGTTGCATACGATTAGGACGTAAGATGTAATGCTGGCAGCCCTCCCAAATCAAGCCTCATCAGGTCAGCTATGTAGGTGTAGCGCAACTGATAAGTGTCAAGTTTGTTTGCGCCGAAGATATTTCCTTCCCTGCTATCCGTGCCAAGCATACCGGGCCACTAAGAGCTTCTAATCGCCATATTACAGGCGTTGCCAGGCGTTGCATACGGTTAGGACGTAAGATGTAGTTTTTCGACTATGCCAAATAATGAAGCCTCATCAGATGAGCTATGGTAATTATTTGCTTGCGACGAAGATATTTCCTCTCCTACTATCCGTACCGACTATAATAGGTTGCTAGAAGCTTCTGATTGCTACATTGAAGGTGTTATATACGATCAGGAAGTCAGTTATAGTGCTGGTGACCATCCCAAATCAAGCCTCATCAGGACAGCTGTGTTGATATAGCGCAGCAGATATGATTAAAGTTTGTCAATAAAAGCTGTCAATGAAAATCAATTGTCGTTGCCCCCTCGAGTTTTCACCATGATTAGACGTGGGATGCCTACATTATCGGAGCAATCAGATAAATTGGAACAATCTAATTTAGGAATGTTGTTACTTTTGTTGCCCCACCAATCTCTCGTCAAAACTTTCCATCATCTAGTTGCAGCAATTTTCAACGCAGCTATTTCGTAGAGCTGGACTTACGCACTTGTCATCAAGGTACACTTCGCAAAATGCCTTCTTCAATCCTGGAGCAACACCAATTTCTTTCGAATCTACAATTAAAGTTTGTCAATAAAAGCTGTCAATGAAAATCAATTGTCGTTGCCCCCTCGAGTTTTCACCATGATTAGACGTGGGATGCCTACATTATCGGAGCAATCAGATAAATTGGAACAATCTAATTTAGGAATGTTGTTACTTTTGTTGCCCCACCAATCTCTCGTCAAAACTTTCCATCATCTAGTTGCAGCAATTTTCAACGCAGCTATTTCGTAGAGCTGGACTTACGCACTTGTCATCAAGGTACACTTCGCAAAATGCCTTCTTCAATCCTGGAGCAACACCAATTTCTTTCGAATCTACAGAAACTTTCACCCCTTCATCCGAGCAATCAAATTGCAATGTAGTGCCGGGAGTCGCTGCACCCTTTGCTGCTACTCCATCTAAAATCAGCTTCTTCAAAGTATCTACTTGTGCTTTGTTGCTTGCTCTGGGATTCACACTTTCAGCTATCGCAGCTGCCATTTTCTCTGCCCCAACTTTGAAATTCATTTTAAGAACAAATGTAGTTTGTTCGCTTGCAATTATTGAATTGCAGAGCGTAGAAAGAGTATTTGATTTGGGTGCTGATGCGATACTTTGCTTTGCGTCGTCACCGGAATACATTCCCACTGAATAGACCTGCCGTTCGTTGTAGTAATGTGTTAGAATCATGCAGAGAATATTGCATTATTTGATATGAACACAAATGCGTATGGGCAAAGAGAGATCAGTTTCCTAACATTATGTGCGAATGCATTATTAAATAACACTAATGTAGCAACTCATTCATCCATTGTATAGAATACATGTTGTAGCTCACCTTGATTGGGCCCTTCTTCCTGACACCAACTCCAAACAGTGACAGATTGCCAAGCTTATCATCGAAATTGATCTTCGTCGCGCTATCGACAAGCGCAGCAGCAGCAGCATCGACGGAATAGAAGCTGCCGACAGCTGTAGCTAGTAGGGTTAGTACGGTGATTGTCTTTGAGAACGCCATGGTTGAATGCTGGTGAAGAATGGCCATGCAGCGGAAGCATAAAGCAGTACGAAGTGCAAGGTGGAAGAGGATGACGCAGGGATTTTCGAAACGGAGATGACAGAAAAGAAGTACATATGACGGTATCCGTCGAATCACTAACTCCAAGAGGTTATCGACGATGATGATCATCAAAGCATATCTATCACCGACGCGTGTGGTCGAGCACTGGGTAGCGTCAACATGTATGGTAGTGCAATAAGCAGCAAAACCAAGCGCAATACTGGCAACACAACAAGAGGGCTTCAGTAGGATGTCTAGCTGCGGAGTCGGAGCAACAGTGATTGCGACATGTCTTTTGTCCTCACAGACGATGACATCATCGTTTGTGTTGATGCCAACATCCAGCTCCAGAGTGTCCATCAACCGACAGCTAAATGGAAAAAATGGCCGTGTTAGGCCTCTATCTAATGCATTAGCGACCTCGGTTTGGAACAAATCAACGCTGACACAACTGACCGCTGTCCGTCCATCAGGAAGAAGTGATACCTCCACAACAAATGAACGCTACACAAGTCAGATGACTCTGCCTCAAATTCTAGAATTATTAAATAGATTGAATATTCGATATCCTCCCGATGCGGCACGGTCTGAGTTGGAGGAATTGTTGCATCAGTCTTACAAGTCTAGCCAGCAAGAAGTAGCGTCGCAATCGACAACAACATCTCCTTCTTCGTCCACGTCTCCTGTGCAAAGTGGACCGAACATAGTTGATGCCGTCGTTCTAGATGATGACAATTCAGTGAATGATGAAGAATATTACCAACGAGATCAAACAGAAAGAGAAAACGCACATCATCGGCACTCAAGTCAATCACATCATAATCGTCGAAAAAGGCAGGGGAGAACGACAAGTAGATCAAACAATAGAAGTTCAGATGGCGACAGCACCTACCGAGCAGAATACCGAACGAAATCCAATCAATATCGTCCACGAAGACGAAGAGAAAATTATGATTTATACAACAATTATAACCTTACTACTTCCAGTAGAGCAAGGAGAAGAAAAGATGTGATTGATCTTGACACATTTGACCTCCCCGACGAACCGAACAACCGAAATGATTATTACGATAATGGGGCACAAATATTCCTCATGGGGTTTCTAGAAGCTGGAAAGACGGCGGCACAACTTGCATTTGGATCTGTTGCCGAGGCTGTAAATCCATTTTCTGAAGAGAAACGGTGGTACGACGAAGAACGAGGACGTGAAGTCTTGGATGTAAATATATTGGATTATTCTCCTGATTATGAGCAGAGGTCTCAACGGCGTTACTCCGGTGAAATGGGAAGGGCACGACGACGACGACGACGGAGACCGGTGCGACCAGGGAGAAATTACCGTGATGTCGATAGCGTGGCAAGCGATAGACCATCACGAAGACGTCGAAGTATTGAGAAGCAGCCTGCTTCAAACGTTTCAAGAAACCCAATGAGGAACTCACTAGAACAACCTAACTCGTTCCCTGTAGCAAGAGGTAGCAGTAGCAGCAGAAAAATTGGCAGCGACAGTGTCGATACTTCTACAACACAAGTAACTGCAATTAAGCAAGATCAGCCGAGAAACGAAAGATCAAGACACGATGGTACGAAACCAATGTACGGATTGTACAATACCAATACAGATATTGATGATCAATCCAAACCGGATCGTCCCTACAATACTACTCAACAGCGACAAGAGCCACAACTGCACTCCAAAAAGCACACCCACCCAAAGAAGATATGGAAGAAACGTCTTCGTAAGAAGTTTGATGCTGCACTTGGTTTGCAATCACCATCTTCTCCGTCATCTGCTGAATCATTGTATAATTCGTGGAAAACACAAGTAGGCGGAGTACACGATGGGCGGAAGGAAGCATTGCGCACTGAAATGAATAAGAAGGAGTCATCAGCAGGATTTTCTCGAAATAATCGACGATCAAGGATGCGTGCAAAATTGAATTCAAGCCAAGTCGGCGAAACAGCGAAGTCGTATTTGGACGAGCCACCTTTCTGGAGAAAAGATGGCACTATTGCTTCAGTATTATTTGATAGTCAACAGCCAACGTTCTCTTCAAGAAGAGAACGAGATATGCAATTAAAGAGGAGGTATAATAATTCGTTGGATACTTTGGAGGCGCTCCTGCGGTCTCCTCTGGGACGCCAGAACACTGTATCATCTCTTGTTATCTTCATAGCAAGGTCGAGTCTGTCTTGGTTCGGTTCCTTGTGTCGATGGGCTGGGGTTAGAGGTACAATACCTCAACCCATCGTTGTAACCACCGTCTTTGCAATGGGAATCAGCTCACGAAGAGGGTACAGATCTTTCTCGCTGTGTCTGTCCCTACTGGCTTTGAGGATGGTCGGAGAGTTCCTCCATAGCTCTTTGCATGGAAATGAATTTTGGGAGGACCACTACAACAAAGAAAAGCACGAGTGGACGCAAGAATAGGTGGTGAAGATTGGCGTTCGTTATATTTATATCGACTCTATCTTACATAAGAAGTAACACAACAGCAAGTATCAGTCCATTACAGCTCAACTTTCGCGGGAGCGTGGTTTTCTTTTCAGTTTTATTACAATACCGTAAGTAACACAACTACTTATTCAGCTCCCACGCTTTGATCTTTGAATTCCGACTGTGGCTTGCTAACGAGTACCAATTTTAGAGCTCTAAAATCCAACCCTACAATGCATCATTTTTCACCCTTCCATGATGTCCTCCCCACTCCTATGTATGGTCACAGTTAATCGCAATTATTGAATACAGCTATAATACTGAGCTTAATCGGCAAAATTTTGTGTTCGAAGGAAGCGTGAATATAATTCATATTTTTTTGGTATCGGGGGACGTGTTGTGGACATTTCTACCACTCCAGAGAGCCAACAAGCCCTCGTCTGCAATCATATTAGAGTTGAGGGACTCGGTTGGTAGTCTTCAACAATTGTTTACATTGTCCCTCCTTATTTTGAGTACATACAATAGCCAATAGCAGGGTCGATGATAATAAAAATTAATAAAAATATGTCAATGTGGAGTTTTTGGCCTTCTTGACGATGTGATGGAGCAAAGGGCGATCTGTAGTGTTAGCCTAGCCAGCATGTTAGTTCTCTTTTCGAATATTTGTCCTATGATAGAGGTGCGCACAGTTCTGAAATCCTCTCACAGTGAGCTGAGCTCAAATCTGGTGTGATTGTGATGTAAGGTACATAAGTAGCTTCCATCACCACTCATCTTTCCACCAGAGAGGAGCATCTTGACAAGTGATCTTGTGCATAACAAGACAAGCGATCTTGTAAATCAATCTTGTATGCATTGGCATGTTGTGGCGCATCTTAGTCTTAGCTTGTGTGGTGATGGTGGAGCGAGAGAGCCATGGGTGCGGTACTTAGTGGCCTGGTATGGTAGTGGCAGGCGTGGGGGGGGGCGGGGGTCTGGGGATGTTTTAGAAGAAGAAAGGTCGACGGATTTAGTAGGCAGTTGAGGGCCTTTTAGACGTGGCTATTTGACCCCGAGAAATCTGTCACCAGATTTGACCTTTTGTGCCAAAATGGTAATCCTACGGTACTTCTCAAATCAAAGTCGCCTCCTTGGAAGAAATGTTCTCGAGAGAGAGAAAGAGAGAGGTCGTTTAAAAAAATCAGCAAGCCAACTGCGAACCGCTTCGCTGATTGCAAACCAACTGCGAACTGCTAACAACTAACAACCACCTAATAAAACAAAACAAGCAACACAATAACCATAATAACAACGATGGAAATCTCTCATCTCAATCTCAACTGGGCCCAGCCGGAGCCGGAGCAGCCAGCAGAGGAGGGCGTTGAAACAAAATGGCAAGAAGAAGTGAAGAGCTTGTCCACAAAAAAATTTCAATGCATGAATGGTGCTGATTATTATGTCAATTCTTCATCTCAGCATTCATTTCAGCAGCACTACCAAAACAACTCTACTCATCATGATCGCCGCCCTACTCCTGCTCTTGCTCTACCTACACAATTTCCTTCTTCTTCATCATTATCAGCAAATCATCATGGAGATAAAAATGAGGATGATGAGGACGATGACGATGAGGAAGCTGATAATGCCGCTGGAAGTGAATGTGAACGAGCTTCCTCTTCCAACGTTGGCGTCGGTAGCCCTTCGAATGCTGTCCATGATGGCCGAAGCAATAACCGCCTATGGACATTTTTCAGTTTCATTTTCATTGTTTCAATTTTGAGTACTGGAGGTTTGGCATACAAGAATTGGCAGCTACAGAAACAGATCTTAGCATTGAAAAATGAGTTGACATCGACACAGTCGGCTATGTCGGCCGCCCTTCCTTCTGCTTCCAAAGTCAAAGAGCAAAAGAAAAAGGGAAAAGCGCCAAAGGGTGTCTCCTCAACTCAACCTTCAGTAAGTAGAGTAGGGATGATATCTTTGAATATTGGGAGAGGTGCAACTTTCCCCTTTTCATGAACGTGAAATGATGAACATGTTTCTTTCTTATTCTAATAATTGATTCTCCTCTTGCTTCTCTTGTAATATATATTTAGACATCATCCATCCCATCATCGGATCGCTGCACTCCCTTACCCTTTGAAGACGGAATTTATATCAAAGATGACGGTGAAATTGTATCTAGGAACATAACTTCCCTTCAATGCACAAAAGTTGGTGACTGGGACCCAAGTAATACCGCTGGAAAAGGTATCAAAATTGATGATGACGCTGTAAGTGATACAACTGATTCCGCCCTTGTAGTTGGTCCCAATGTCTTGAAAAAAGTTGTCGTCAGAGGTCAAACTTTTGATGCCAATGCTCTGTTTAGGTCAAGTCAAAGTGGTGCATTGCTTTATGCATCATCAAGCACATCGTTTTGCAGATCTACTTTCAGGGGGGCTAAGGGTGCCCAGAATGGCGTTCAAAGCTCAGGAACACTGTTTATTGAGGATTCAACAGTGATAGCAGGGATTTCTGGTCTTTTAATAAAAGGAGGCACTACCAAGATTATTGGTACCAAAACACTTATTAAGGGTCCTGGGGGCAAGAGTGCATATCAATCTGCAATCAGCCAAGTAGGTGGTAAGTTGGAAATTCACGGAGGAACTTTCGGAGATAAGAATGAAGTCAACACGGTGGAAAGAACAGGAGGTAATCTTTACATATTCGGAGGAACATTCAAGAACTATCTACGGAATACTGCATCATCTTTCAGATTAAGAATTTACCTCCAGAATCTGCCCTTTACTAATGACTGGAACAACAAACTCTGTGATGGCACTCCCTTCAATCCAGAAAAACAGGTAAGCGGAAAGGCCAATTACCTTGCTTGCCCTTCTGACTACGAAGCTCCCACTTTTCCGGAGTGCGAATAAAAGATGAGACAAGGAAACAACAAGGGAATCAGTGAAGAATATGTACTTTAACTTCAAGCAGCAGGGTCAAAGTCAAAAGGAGAGAGAAGCTTTCATGTGAGAACACGGAAGTATGAAATATACACTTCGTGAATGGTAGATATTATTATTATATATGTACAGAAACGATCGATTAGAGATAGTAGAGAAGAGCAAGATAACAATTTGGTGTGTGGAGTTTGTGAGGTGGTATTTATCAAGGTGTCAAATAATGGTGGAGCTCGTATACATTCACGCCAAGACACTAAGTATTCATAATATATGTAAGGACATTTATGTTTATCTGAAGCACACAGAGCTCTTCCATTCACTAATACCTCCTCTACTTCTTCATTATATGATCAATATTATGTAATCTACCATACGGACACCTTTCCATAATATCATACAACAATTGTACATCCTCCATTTGCATCATCCTCCATTTCCTCCGATGCAAATGCAGCCAGCACTGATACTCCCATATTCGTCCAACGTTCCAATTTGAACTCATATTTGTGATTGCTCTTTTTACCATAGTTCTTTTGCTTGAATGGGATGATACGATGCCATAGTTGTTGGTTTGTCCGCCATCTTCACCTCCGTCATCTTTGTTAAGGTGCAAATTGGAGTCATTCTTCTTTTCAGACCAATCGTTCGATTTGGTGGTGGAGAAGGATTTGATTTCGTCAAATGATGATTGCCTTGACGCAATTCTACCTTTGCATTGTAAATTAATTGTGTGGTAATTTCCGATGGGACAATTTTCCCAGCCTGAATGTTTTCATTAATAACCTTGGCAAGTTTCGACCCATCCTTCTTACGTTCGGCCCGGAAATGTGCCCAACCGTGATTTTTGAGAGGAGTTCACATTGTGCACCTTTCCCAGCGCCTGGTCCGCCGAAGACGAATACCAATACTGCATGAAATGGTTCTTCATCGTCGACGAAAATATCTTCTTTTTTGATTTGTTTTGGAGGTAGGAAACGTAAGTGAGGGCGGTGCTGGCAAAGAGGGCGAGTGAGAAGAAGGGACAGAAGCCCAGTTTGGTGCTGCCTCCTTTGGTGCAGTGCTTGCAGCTCTCTCTCCCATCGTTACAATACCTAACATGTGCAGACCCTATGGTATGGGAACGATGGCGAAGAGGAATGGTGCGGGTGATCGGTGTGTATTTGGGAAGCAGCACGTTGACACCATTATTTCACTTTTCACATTGATTGTCGATTGCACTGCCGCAATACTTCACCCCCCCATCGCAAACCATGACACTCACATCCCCCAATCGTCAACACGGCAAGAACGCCATCCTCAAATGTCCAAGTTGCAACTGCGAACTTCACGCCAAAACCGATGTCTTTGGAAATCGCAAACTAACATCATCGATAACAACTCCGATGATAAGGATGAAGGTAGAATTTTATTCGGTGCCTCGGCCGAATGTGCCATCATGAGAAGATGCCATCTGTTTTGAAACATGTTGTGCACAATAGACAGTACTAATTCCTTTCAATTAAAATAGGGAATGTACACATTTGATTTTTCATTCTCCTCCTCCTGCGAATCTGCAAACACACCATCGATCTCCACGATCCCGGCAAGATAGCTTTAGCTTGTGGCAAGAGAAGCACAAGACGGTGTGCGAACCAACTTCGTATCTTATGCAAGAACTGCCACTGGATCTTGCCGAGTGTCGCCGCATAAATAATAATACCTCTATCATCATTGCAATTATAGGCAGTACCACCATTATCGCTTCAGGTGTTGCATAATATAATCAATTATTATTGAAACAATCTATACCTATTGGCCTTTCAAGCATGAACACAACAGCGGCGGTGACTACACGACGAGCTAATAGCGTCGACAGGCGCCGCGGCTCCCTAGAAGAATCACTGGCCTCAAGTACGGGAAGTCGCCTAAGCAGTGCAGAATTAGACGCAGTTGCCAACACCTCTACTCGGCGGCTGTTAGAAAATATGGATGAGACGCAGATAGAAAAAGCGATGGAGGGGTTGAAGGTTGTCAGGCTGAAGAGACAGGAGTCGTTGAGGAGGTCGGAAAGTAAACGTATGTCGTCATCGTCCAAGGCCATGGCTGATGATAATAATGAAGAGAGTGCGGGGGGGGAATGCAGCGAGGCTGACGATAAAGCTTCAAACGACCCAAATAGCTTGGAAAGTAAGGACGACGAAGATGACGATGCTCATGATGCTGAGCAACTTGATGACATCCCTCCACTTCCTGATTCTAGTAAGAAGAAGGCAAGTAGTGCACCCAACGATGGGAGAAGAATGAGTAAATCGCTGGGAGCGTTGGCTGGAGTTGGGGATCATGACTATAGTCAGTATGTGAGTGATTCCGACAGCGATGAAAACGGCAGCACAAATGGCAAAAAGGGTGTTTCTACACGCCCAGAATATTTCAAACATATGGACAGGGGGATTACCAAGTTACACGAAGGAGACGAGGATGACAAGAAGGGTGATGTAGAATTCGATAGCGAAAACGTTGCAAAGAATCAGCTTGACCCTGTGCCAATAACGCGAAGAGTTCGTACGCAGCGAAGGACAGCAATGTCGAACAGTGTGGGGCCTGGGACAAGTCACTCACAGTGGAAACCTTTATCTAGACCTTCTGACGAAAATGATGACGAAGAGGATCAAGAGAAGAAAACGGAAGAAGCCAAACCAGAGATTAGTGTAGGGGGACTAGGTGGCCTATGGAATACGTTCAAGAAGTCTTTGAGTGGCGATTCGCACCAAGTCGACGCTTCGCAGGAGCCCAAAAAGCCTGACGGTGCCAAATTCTTTCGTCGAGGAAAGAGAAGAGCAGAGAAATGTCAATTCTTGGAGGCGGTGGCACTGTTCAACTTTGCCTTAATAAATCAACGGGAAGAAGTAGGGAAAAATCACATTGATTGTGGAAGAACACTGAATGAAATTGGATTGTGTTGGTTAATGCTCGGTGAAAGGTATCCCGCTTTGACAGCTTTTGAGGAAGCATTGTATATCCTGCAACACAATTTAGGCGATGGGGCAGAGGAGGTTGCTGAAGTCACTAATAACATTTGGATGTTATTGCATGAGCAGAGGGAGGAAGCACTGAACCTTCAATCCGATCCAGCCTGAAGTCCTAGTAATGCCAGTATTAAATAGTATTACATGGTCATCGCATCTCCTCTCTCTTCCCTCCAAGCAGCACTGCCAAATAATTCTCTACGAATTTCAACCGTAATTTTCGGATGGAAATGAACTTTCATCAGTTCCCTAAGCTTTTCCTTAGCCTCTACGTTAACCTCATTCTTATACCGCTCAACAAATGTCAGTAATGCCTGGTGCCACAAAACTGGTAGCACTGTTTCTTCATCTTCGGTAAACCTAACAAAGTGATTGATTAGACTTGTGATCACTGGAGCAGGAAGTGAATACTTCTTGTTCAATAAGGTCTTGATGAAAATTGACGCAGCTCCATTGTATTCATTCATTTGTGCCAGCTTGTGTATAGCTACTGCAGAATGATGCACTGGAATACTCACTCTTTGCAGCACACTAGCAACAATGACTGCTTCACGAAGTGTACAGCCTTCTTTGCACAGCGGTAACAAAATACCCTTGAAGAATGCGGCAGGTTTGTAGACACTCTTCTTCAACGCCATGTAATAGTGGTAATTCAATTTGTGGTTTGAGTGTATATCAGCTCTGACACTATCCAACAAGACCAAGTTGTAAAATCGTTGTGCCATCTTTGGATT
Organism: Skeletonema menzelii; assembly: GCA_036940005.1. Lineage (NCBI taxonomy): Eukaryota > Bacillariophyta > Thalassiosirophyceae > Thalassiosirales > Thalassiosiraceae > Skeletonema > Skeletonema menzelii. Next base: position 25,817 of record JALLBH010000199.1, on the reverse strand, counting down.
CAGATTCGAGGCAAAGATACGTGTTGCTGCATACATTGCTTGCGGAGTCCACAGGTCAGGACGTGTAAGATAGAGAACTTCTTCCCAGTTATGCAAAGAAGGAATGACTTTGAAGGCTTTTGGTAGTTTTCCTGATGTGTAATGAGTTAACAGTTTTCCAATGTCGGTATAAACCTAAAGTTTTGCCCAGTGTTAGCATTCAATTGCAAAAGATGCGCACATATCATCAATACTATACTTGTCTGCTAACTCACCTGCACTACCTTAGGTGGTAGCTCCATCCCCATCATCCCTTCTTCCTCACCATCTTGGTTCATATTCACACCAGCTTCCTTCTCTTCAATTTTTGACATGATAATATCCGCCAAGTTCCTCCTTTCTGGCATTTCGTCATCATCACCTCCCATCATATTGGAAAGAAGCGCTTCCTCATCTGGAGTTAGTCCGATAGTATCGGACATTGTGACATATCCCTTATCATCTTCTTCCACCAGTAACTCTTCTTCATCAAAGTCCTCCTCATCACTTTCGTCCTCGCTACTATCATCATCATCTCGTCGTTTCTTCATCTGCTTTTGTTGTTTCTTTCCACCACTAAACTGCTCACTATTTGACAAAATGTTCCTTGCCGCAGCAGCTTCCTCCTCCTGCAGCATTTCCTGCTGTTGCAATCGTCCCAACTCCAAGATTTTCTTACTTGACCTTTCATCAAGCAACTCTTCATCATCATGTCCATCATCGTTATGCTTGTTGCGTTTGGAGGATGCAGAGATGGCTCCCCCCCGTTTAGAGGTGGCGTACTTGCCTCGATTGGCATCGTCTTGGATTACTTGACCGAGTGGTGCGTGTCGACTTGAGTGGCCGATTTTAACCTTCTTTTCCTCTTTGGGCATGTTGGCGTTGTTGTTGCTACTGCTGTATTTGTAGTTTGGGGCAATGATTTGGCCACTCAATGGCTTCATATCATTGAGTGGGGGAGCGGTAGCTTTTGTTCTTTATTTTGGTGGAGGACACCCTCAGCACCAAGCAAAAAACGGGAGATGAACAGACCGCTCGCGGTAGCTTTTGAATGGCTCGATATTATTCACTCTCGATGGCAGTGGGTTGGCCTTGGCACATCATATCAACTGCACCATTAGCATCTACTATGAACTCCCAAGCTGATATTTTGTTGGTTGGGTTTGGGGGCTCTACCCCAGCGCCGGTGAGTGGAGCAGCTGCTTGCAATTACATTTGATGTGTACCTTTTTCGACTGATGTGATGTGATGGCAAACATAATAGACGATCTTGGGCATCTTTCATGCGTCTTGGGTACACTCATTGACAAACCATTCCTTTCAACTCACTGCTCCGCATAGGTCCTCGAATTGGTATCACAAGCTGTCAGCAAGCATGGTTATCAATCCATTCAACCACTTCGATCTCAAAACTTTGAGTACGAGTTGCTCAAAGCACCATACCGCACCTTTCTTAACACCGCGGCAGGAAAAACTACGGACAACCAGTTGATCATCTACAACCTCCCTTCGTCTCTTACAGAGTACCTCTCTGAAGCATCTCAGAAGGAAGCAAGCTTTATTCGTTCTGCCTTGTTCGCCGGCAGTAATGCTTCCGCTGGTCAAGTCATCGCATTTGATGCTAGTTCCAACTCGTTCCTCGGACTAGATAATTCATCATATGACATCATTGACTTTATCAAAACCAACCCTGCTCTATCAGGAAGTCTCGCTTGTGCAACTCTAGCAGCGTTATGTGCCCTTGACTCCAAAGCCACGGAACAACTTCTCCCTGCGACTTCTCAATCGGACACTGTTGTTCTCATTGGAAGCGGTGGACGTGAGCATGCCCTTGCGGTGGCACTTGCTCAATCACCTCTCGTAAAAGAGGTAATTGTCTGTCCTGGAAATGGTGGAACGAAAGCTGAGGGAGGGAAAATCTCAAATGCTGTGGATAGTGATGGAAACCTTATTTCGAAACAAGATAATGATACGGTGTTGGAGCTTGTGAAGAGAGTGAATGCTAAAATGGTTGTGGTTGGTCCAGAACAGCCACTTGTGGATGGTGTTGTTGACGTGTTGGCGGCAGAATGCCCAAGTGTGAAAGTGTTTGGGCCCAGTAAAGCTGGAGCAGAGTTGGAGGCTAGCAAGGTTCGTATTATTGAATGACTTGGATTTCAATTTTTTATGCAAAGTTTATTTGGTTTTCCTCACTATTTCATTTACACACAAAACATTGGACGAATAGGCTTTTACCAAAGATTTTTTGCAACAGCATGGTATCCCAACTGCAAAATACCAAAACTTTACATCAGCTGACGAAGCCATTGCCTACGTGAAATCACTTGACCCCAATGATCGTCAGGTTGTAAAGGCTTCCGGTCTTGCTGCTGGGAAGGGGGTTCTTCTTCCAACAACTCAGGAAGAAACAATTGAGGCTGTGAAGGAAATTATGTCAGATAAAGCATTTGGTGCTGCAGGAGATACTTGTGTTATTGAATCTTTCATGACTGGGCCAGAAGCCTCTTGCCTTGCATTTTGTGACGGAAAGACTGCTGTACTCATGCCAGCGGCGCAAGACCACAAACGTGCTCTTGATAATGACGAAGGGTTGAATACTGGAGGTATGGGTGCGTATGCTCCTGCGCCTTGTGTTACACCTGAAATGCACAAGGAAATTGAGGCAATGTGCATCAAAACTGTAGAAAAAATGGCTAAAAGGGGAACACCCTACGTTGGTGTTTTGTACGCTGGGATGATGCTTACACCAAATGGTCCATCAATGCTTGAATACAACTGCCGTTTCGGTGATCCTGAGACACAAGTGGTACTTCCGCTATTGGAGACGGATCTTTATGAAGTTATGACGGCGTGTTGTGATGGTAAACTCGACTCCATTGATGTCCGCTTCAAAGAAAATGTCTCCGCGGCAACTGTCGTCTGCGCTGCCAAGGGTTACCCCGAAGCTTACCCCAAGGGAATGGCAATTAAAGGTTTAGATCAAGCAGGTTCGGTTGATAATGTAAAGGTCTATCACGCCGGGACCAAACTTGACGATGAAAATGTCACTCGCTGTTCTGGAGGTCGAGTACTCGCTGTTACTGGAATGGGATCGAACCTTACCGAAGCACTCTCCGCATCATACAAGGCAGTCAAACAAATTACATTCGAAGATTCTAATGGTGACAGCCTGATGCACTATCGAACAGACATTGCTAAGGGTGCTATTCGCAAAAAGTTGCGTATTGGAGTGATGGGATCGACGCGCGGGACAGCTCTTCTTCCAGTTATGGAGGCCATTGCTAATGGGTCTCTTCATGCTGAAATCGTGGCTGTCGTCAGTAATCGTAGCAAAGCTCTCATTTTGGAGAAGGGTAAGAGTCTGGGAGTTACAGTGACAACACAATTTGTGTCATCAAAGGGCTTGACAAGGGATCAATACGACGCAGAATGTACATCTGTGTTGGCAGGAGCTGGTGTGGAATATTTGCTGTTGGTGGGATACATGAGGATTTTGTCTAAGCAGTTCTGTGATTATTGGGCTGGAAGATGCATCAATGTCCATCCATCATTGCTTCCCAAGCATGCTGGTGGAATGGATTTAGAAGTACACCAAGCTGTTATTGATGCCAAGGAACCCGAAAGTGGATGCACTATTCACGAGGTAACTGAAGAAGTTGATGGTGGTCCCATTGTTATCCAGAAGGTAGTGAAAGTTGATGAGAGCGATACTGCAGAATCATTGAAGTCAAAAGTGCAAGCACTTGAGGGAGTTGCTTTCATCGAGGCCATTCAGAAGAAGTGCAAAACTACTGTCAGCTATGCAGATGCTGGTGTTAGCATTGATGCAGGGAACTCACTTGTCGAAATGATCAAACCCGCATGCAAGGCTACTCGGAGGCCAGGATGCGACGCTGACTTGGGAGGTTTCGGTGGTTTGTTCGATTTGGCAGCGGCTGGGTACAAATCAGAAGACACTATCATAATTGGCGCAACTGACGGTGTGGGCACAAAGCTTCGTGTTGCTCACATGACAAAGAAACATGAATCCGTTGGAATTGACTTGGTTGCAATGTGTGTCAACGATCTTATTGTGGCTGGTGGGGAGCCTTTGTTCTTCCTTGATTACTTCGCCACGGGCAAGCTGGATGTCAACGAAGCTGCTGCTGTTGTTAAAGGTATTGCCGAGGGATGCTCCCAAGCAGGCTGTGGGTTGATTGGTGGAGAGACTGCGGAAATGCCGTCAATGTATGCACCTGGTGACTATGATTTGGCTGGTTTCAGCGTCGGTGCTGTCCACAAGGACAAAGTGCTACCACAAAATGTTTCCGCAGGAGACGTTCTGCTTGGGCTTCCAAGCAGTGGAGTACACAGCAATGGGTTCAGCTTGGTGCGCAAGTTGGTTGAGAAGGCCAATTTGGACTACGAGTCTGCATGTCCGTGGGATAAGAATGCTGGCACAGTTGGAGATTCCTTGCTAACACCCACAAAGATTTATGTCAAGTGCTGCCTACCATTGCTGAAGAAAGACATGTTAACCGGTCTGTCACACATCACTGGCGGAGGTTTACTCGAAAACTTACCTCGTAGTCTACCCTCAAATGTCAAGGCAGAAATCACGGGACATCCTCCTCTCCCAGCTGTCTTTAGCTGGATGAAACAAACAAGCGGCCTGGATGACTATGAGATGCTTCGAACATTCAACAATGGCGTCGGTATGGTCTTGATAGTGAAGAGTGGTGTTGTCGACGAAGCAAAGGCACTATTACGGGAGGCGGGCGAAGATGTGGTGTATGATTTGGGAGTTCTTACTGAACGTCAAGGAGATGAAGAGCAGGTTGAAATGAAGTGCTCTCTTGCTTAAATATTATTTTATCAGGTCATAAATTAGAGAATGCTAGTGAAAGAAAAGAAGTTGTTTTCAGTTAAACACTATGATATACAACCTCTACGAGGATCAACCATAAGTTGAAAACACAGATAGAAGTATTACGGTGCAGTAGAGATCCGCAGAGGCTTGATGAGTCTGAATCATTCGTTGTCGTTGTCGTGTAGATACACTCGTCAATGAACCTTTGAAAATAGAAATTTTGGAGTTTTAATCAAAATAGATATTGTACTCCTAGTTTGTCAAATAGTACTAATTCCATAGGTTGAAAAATCCCCTAATGATTTTTAGAGTAGGATTTTTTGTAACATTCTTTACTACTTAACTATCGAAGATGATGAGCGATGAACGACCCAAAAATCGAAGCGTGAAGAAGCAAGACACTCCGTTCGTGCACAGTCTCCAGTGATCGGTGTGATCGGGCAAGAAGTAAGTCCATACAGCAATCGGATGGCAGCGGCATAAATTTTAGTAGTAGATATCTCTACAGAAGATAGCATAAATTCGAAATATCGACGGTTTTATTATATCGAAGGGTATGGTACCAAGAACGCACACGACACAGCAATAAGCGGTGATCCAAAAAAGAAAAAAACTACAATCTCGAAATGGTCCTCCGAAAATTCCTCAACAACGCCACAGGCGGACTTCTAACCGCCTTGGCCAACACCAACAATAACAACAGTGAAGAGATTCAACAATTGGAGGCAATGGGGTTTCCTCGGGAGCGAATAGTTCATGCTTTAAACGCCACTGATAATAATGTTGAACGAGCTGCGGAGCTTTTGCTTTTGGGTGAAAGTGAGGAGGCTGCAACAACTTCAACTAATGCCTCCGCTGCTTTTACGAACGCTCGTGGCGACAATGGCAATACCAGTGAAGGAATTCATGTGGCCGCGCATAACGAAGAGCAAATGCGACGTGCCATTGAAGAAAGTTTGCAAGCGAATCAACGACAGGAGGCGGCTAACTTGCGTCGTGCTGAAGTTGCTTCTTTGCAAAATAATGATAACAGCAATTCGAAGAACAAATCCAGGGGACAAAATCATGATAACAGCAATTCGAAGAACAAATCCAAGGGAGTAGTTGGCAAGAAGACAAATAAGACACCTGATGTCGCGTCTACCAATGTGATTGATCTCACAGGGGATGATTCCAAACCTGTAGCAACCATCTCAAAGGGGAAACAAGGTGTCAAATCTGCCGCAGCAATCAATGCAGGCAAAGCGGCAGTCTCGCGCTTTAATAACAATACCACCAACACATCACCAGCCCCAAAGACACTCAGTCAAACGCATCCAAATGTCAAACTCCCCACCAAACTCCAATCCAAATCCAAAGAAGAACAAATACTCCGCACCGCCAATCGTGTCAAACCACACGTTATGGCAGTCGATACCCTCTTACGTGTATTACTCTCGGTCCGATCCTCACCGGACAATATCAAATTCCGCACCATTGATCGGACGAATGCCAATTATGTCCAATATGTACGTGATGTGCCAGGTGCCGAAGATTTATTGTTAGCAATGAACTATCGACGTCATAACTATGCCACGTCCGGAAAGAATGAATTACGACTAGAGCGCCATTTGGTCGATGATGCATTATTGTATCTGGGCATATCGGCTTTGGAACAAATGAGGGAGAGTGAGGAGTATAAGACAGGGAAGAAATTGCGTGCCTTTCATGTGGAGATGAGACGTATTGGAAAGGGACAGAAGGAGCTGCATCAGAATTTGACGGAGGGTGAGATGGAGGTGCGGTTGCAATATTTGACGAAGTGTCCAAAGGAGCCGCCGGTGGGACGAGGGGCAATTATGAATGTTCAATTGGGTGATGAACGTGACAAGATTGAAGGTGGACTGGCATCACGACGATTTGATGGCGACGATACACTTGCAGATGTGCTCAACTGGTTATGTGGATGTTATGGGGATGAACTGCTGGAAAAATTGCGTTCGAGGGAATGGTGCCTTTGCGATTTAAATCGTTATCCCATCCTGCCATTGCATGTGGAAAAACATGAGAAGAAGACATTGCAATACCTTGGACTTTTCCCCAGCGGCAAGTTAGGTATTCGATTAAGCGATGATAGCTGGAGAGATGGAGATGAAATAATGATGGATGATATTCATGGGAGCGCGAGGGGGTTGGGTGCTGCTAGCCGTTCAATGTTGTATTGACTTGAATTTAATTGTGTAATAAAGATCTAAATACTTTTCAGCTATCACAAGATACAATTTCTGTTACTTTTCAGGCTCGGTCGCTTCATTTCTGTATCTCGCTTTGCGTTGCCTTCAGTCTCTTCTGCCTTCTGCACTTCCCATCCCGATGCGGATCTTCTCGAGAATACATATCGAATTCCCCTGTCAAATTGAGTACCGTCACTGTTTTGGCGCAGCATTGTTTCTCTCCACACAGTGAAGATGAAGAGAACTCAGTACGTACATAACAGTAAGTACCAAAATGAAAATACACTCACATACATAATAACGATGTTTTCATAATGATTACGATGGTTTCGGCGGCCCCGATAGAAGGGGCTGGGCTGATAAATCCGAGGCTGCGATGCGCCGTGAGCGAATTGCTGACGGTAAATTTGATGAATTTTTGAAGCGGTGCTCTGCTCTCGACATGAATGACAAATCTATCTTCCCCCTCACCGAAGAAGTGGTCGACGCCGGCACTCATTTGACTGATGCCTGCTGGAAAACTTTTCGCAAGCGAGTTGAGAACAAGGGGTGCAAAGCCAAGCGTCGCCTGGCAACATTTGAAGAGAGAAGAGCCAGTGGAGATACACGCAAAGGTAAATTGTACGTCATAACTATTAAGTGCCCGGTCCACCCTTCCAAGGCAAAAGAAGACAAGGCGAACAAGGAGGCGGCAGCCGCAGCAAAAAAGAAAAAGGCGGAAGAGACCGCTGAGCGTAAGGCACGTCTTGCTGCAATGCATAAGGAGAAAGTTTCCGAAACGTATGCCAAAATTGTTGGGGATGAACACGACGACAGTAATAATCAGCACAAAACGCCAGGCAAAGCTAAGACTACCATGATGGATTCATTTGTCAATGTGAAGATTACATCTGCAGATCTCCTGCAGCATGCTATGGCTGTCCACAGCAAACGTCAAAATGAAATCCGTCTAGCAAATCAAGCTGAAGAGAGGAAACTAATGTCTGAGTTGACGAAGAAGCACGAAGAAGAGAAGCAAGAGCTACGCAGGGAAATGAAAAGCAAGGAAGAGAAAATGATTTCGGCCGCGAAGGTGGATTATGAAGAAGTGAAGGAGAAGATTGAAAAGGCTTCTGCCGACAAGTCTAAAACAAACTTCGTAACACCCTCTGCTTCAGCGAAGAAGCAAAAGAAATGAGAAGACTCTGAATATTCTGTGTGTACCATGTCCTGAAAAATAAAACTAAAATAAAGTTACCCTGTCATCTAAAAGTCGTCACCTACAATAATCTCCGACAAATGCCTTTGGCTTGCATTTGTCAGCATTGCTCCTGATCTCTCGAACTCGAACAGTTCGTTGTTCAACTCCATCTCACGCACACGTTTTATGTCCTCATTTAGAACCGATTCATCTTCATGCATAAGTATGACACTTCCGATGCCCGTGAGCAGGTCAACGGTCCGCTCTACCATGGATCCCACTTTGATTCCAGTTTCCATGTAAACAAACGATGGCAATTCGCGAATGATGTCATATCCAGGAGTACCTATAACCCTTCCTCTTGAATATGAAACCAAGATAACTTCCTGCCCAGAAGCTCTGAAAGGAGTAGGTGGCAGATTGGGAGTGATACTGAATTGCTTCTTGTCGAGATAGGAATCAACTGTAACTTCCACCTGACTGTAGCCTCCTGTCAATCCTCTTGCAAGTGACCTCCAATTTCCATCGCCGCCGTGAGCTCGGACATTCATTTCCACTAAACAAGGTCCTGTGGGCGTCAATATAACTTCAGCATGACTTGGTCCATTCTGCACTCCGAGCACATCTAAAACTCCTCTAGCGTAAGGAATGAGAATCTTTGCTTCCATTGAATTAGGATCAACAGGGACCATGCCAAAATAAACAAAAGCAGAATTGTTCGCTGGACGTTTGTCATATACCCAAACCATCATTGTTTTGTGGATGCCGTCTCTACTAACTTGATCAACAACGTATTCCTTACCGCGCAAGAACTCTTGACAAAGTACTTCTGTGTTGTAACCTCCATTAACAGCCTCGACTTCAAAAAGATGATGGAAATGTTCTTTTGCTTCTTTTATGTTGTGGCAGAGCTTTACTCCATCAGATCCAGCGCTATCAGTCTGAGAAGGAAGAACATTAATAAGGAAAGCATTCCCATTGCAATGATAAGAAACAGACACGGATGATACTCACCGGCTTCAAAACTACAGGATACTGCTCTGACTGCAAGAATTCTACCACGGTCTCCCATTTACTCCCTGCTGATTGTCGCACACTTCTCATACCTGCATCTCTGATCAATTCTTGCTGGATCTTCTTGTCTCTTCTATTTGCCACGTGTGTACCATTAGTCCTCAAGTTCATACGTTCGGATACAGCATCGGCACAATCTACACCTGCTTCTCCACCAGCAATGCAGGCAACTACACGCAACGTTCCTGCGGCCTGATAGATTACTTTGACTGTATCTGCGAGGTCTTCTTGCTCGTCAATCTCTGCAAAATATTTCATCTCACCTGCAGCTCCTGGAGTATGAGTCTTCATCTCTTCGGAGAAGCCTAGCGTCCAACACGCAATCACCTGATACCCCCTGTTTCTTATCTCATTAACAACAAGGCATCCAGTGGAATATGGGTCAACAACAACTACAACCTCCTTCGATGCATCTATAGTAGTCATGCGCTTCATCAACATGCCCTGGCGAGTTAGTTTGGGATCGTTGGAGTAGATTCGAACCAAGGATGGCTTTTCCATATCATCCATGCGACTACCGGTTCGCTTTTGTTGCTTAGAATAAGATGCAGCCGTTGGACGAGCCAAACTTTCGACTTTGGTTTTGTACTCAAATATTGCATTGATCTCTTCAAGGTAGCGCAGGGTCTCAAGGTCTTTGTTTAGCTTGGTTTCATCTTTGTTCATGAGGACACAAACTCCTGGGCTGGTGGACAAACTTGTGGTGTATTCAACCGTAGAGCCCACTGCGACATCAGTTGAGAGTGAGACAAATGATGGAAGGTGCTTCATCACTTGAAATCCGGGCATAGATGTAACTTCTCCAGCCGAATGAGAAACCAAATAAACTTGCAATCCATGAGCATTGAATGGCCCAAGCGGTGCATCTGGCAATTGTTCAAAGGCAGCAGGATCGAGTAGTGCATCTACTGAAGCCTCCACCTGAGAGTATCCACCAGTCAAGGCCCTTGCTAAGTGACACCATGATCCATCTCCTCCATGTGCACGAAAGTTCAACTCAACCAGCACTGGGCCGTCTACAGTTACAATGCATTTGGCATGAGATGGACCATTTTTCATGCCCATTGCGTTCAAACATTGTCTCACGTAAGGGATAGCCAACGCTGCCTCATGAGCCTCAGATTCCATTGGGATCATACCAAAGTTGACATGACGTTCTCCATTGACAGATCCTTTGTCATATCTCCACACCATAGACACTTTGTGCTTTGATTTGTGAGAGACACTATCTACCATAACTTCGACTCCTCGAAGGAATTCTTGACAAAGGATTTGAGCACCAGTAGAAGCAGCGACTTGTGAAAGATACTGGAAATGATCGATTGCCTCTTGCTTTGTGTGACATAGCTGGATCTTGCCTCCCTGTATCCCAATCTGGTCAAGTTTCACAACCAAAGGGTACTTTTCACCCTCCAAAAAGTTAGCAATGGCTTCGTCTTCAAGTGCCGTTCCACAAACCTGTTTGATCGACCTAAGACCAGCAGTTTCAAGAAGAGTCTGCTGGGTAAACTTGTTTCGAACATCGATCATAGTCGTTGGTGTTGTGCATGGTGACAAACCCATCTCTTTGGCAAGACCATCTGCCAATTGGCTTGACCTGGGTAAGCCACTACCAGTGATACATCCTGCAATGGTTAGACTGAAACTACGTGCAGCTTCATTGACAATTGAGTGGACTACAGCAATCTCTTCGCCGTTGGTAGCAGTCCAATCCCTACCCTCGATCAATTCAAACTTGTATCTAAGACTAGTACATCCATATCTAGCCGGATCACGTTCTTCTTCATCAGTGGTACTTGTCCAGATAGCACCGACGCGATGACCACGTTTGGCAGCTTCTTGCGCGATACGGCAAGATGTACTGACGGGATCAACGATGAGCAATAGTGTCAGATGCGGAGGCAGGGTTGCCTCAACCGGTTTGTCGGTAACGTAGTGCATGATGTAATGTTATCGACGTATCGACACAAATGCGAACGCTGGATAAATAATCAACGGAGTTGCTGATATTATGTTGATCAATCATTGGATGGATGCAATTACATCATCGAGAGAGGCTGGCGGAGGGCTGACGGTTCGCATACGAAAGATCATGTCATGGTTATGGTGAAAGTGCACTGCCCAAGATTTCTTAGATGATCATAGTCGGAGTGACAAAAATGGGATATCCATCGAAGTGTGCAGGGTGTCGATAAGCAGCTGCAGCGGGGCGGACACGCACTGACGTGTTTGACACCCACAAGATGGACTTCGGAACAAATGCTTTGACGATGAAGATTCGATCGAAATCAGCGGTACTTTTTGTGTCAAAGAGACCAAAGATCCGCGCCTGCATTGTTGTGCTTGCAGAAATCAAGAAACAATTGTTCTAGAGATAAGAAATAAGAAGCGAAGAATAATTACTCTACGCCATGTTCTATCGAGCTGTAGTGCTCCTTTCACTGGTGGTGGCTGCCGACGCATTTGTCCAGCCAACGCTCTTCTCAACTTCCGCTACCGCCAGATTCGCTACCAAGAAAGAAGTTACCAATGGAGAGGCCACTACAAGTGCAAAGAAGAAGGGTACAAATGGTGAAGCTGCCGTCAATGGCGACGCTGCCGCCAATGGTGAAGCAAGCAAAGACCCCTGCAGCTTCGTCGTCCCCATCTTGGGCGATTTGCACATTGATCCAAGAAAAATGGAAGATTATTCCATCGGGAGGGAACACATAAAATCGATCATCAAGGACTCCAAATCCCAAGTTGGCGAAAATAACGTAGCTCTAGTATCTTTAGGTGATCTCGGGGAATCCAAAAACTGCGATCACAATCCTGATAATCCCTTTGAATTGTTTGCCGGTACATCCAAGTGCCATACCATGGCTGCGGAATTCCTCGGCTCATTCGACGTACCATACGAAGTGATCGGAGGGAATCATGATCTCGAAGGTATTGATGAATTTGATTCCGATGCACGTAATTTACGCAATTTTCTCAAGTGTCATGGCAAGGAGACGCCTCAATTTTGTAGAGAGATTGCGGAGAAGACCCTACTTGTTGGGCTCTGCTCTACCATCTTTCGAGAGGCAACCTACACATCTCACGAGGTTATCATTGATGATGAACAGATTCGTTGGTTTGAAGACTTGTTGAAATCAAAGCCAGCTGAAGATGGATGGAAGATTTTTGTATTCTCTCATGCACCTCCCAATGGCTCAGGTATTCGCATCATCCAGGAGAACCATGTTGTTAACGGATGCTGTTGGCTAAACCACTCGAGCGAGAAAAATTGTCGCAAGTTCATTGAGTTGGTAAGGGAACATAGATGTATCAAGGGTTGGTTTAGTGGGCACTTTCATCTAGGCCAAGATTATCAGGATAGCATCACATTTCCAACTATTGACCCCAGTGAGGGTCCATACCCTAATCGCGGCTCATGTGTCTTTGCCCAAACATCCGTGATGCGAGCTGGAACATCTCGTGATGGACGGCAGCAAAGCCGATTGCTGAGAGGTTCAAAGAATGGCTTTGAAATTTGTACCATTGATCATAAGAATGATGGAAAAGTCCGTGTCGATGCCACCATTACATACAGAGACGATTCTCATGAGGTCGGTGTGTATGCGCACGAAGACGAGGCATACGATCATGATAACTATTTCAAAGTGTATCAGCCTCAAATGGACGATCATGCATATGTGTGCGCCGAAGATGAAGAATTGTGCATGTTGACTCCTGATCCCATAACTGAAGAGACTGTAGCTTGGTGGAAACTCAGTTGTGGACGGGTGTTGGGAGTGGTGAACGGCATGATGCTTGAGTTTGACAAGAGTACCTTGGCTCCATTGGGATTAGTAATGTCTGCAGATGAGTTACTAGGAAAGCAAGTGGCGGTTGTGGATTCTGGACTTGAGGAATGCATGATCAACTTTGAAGAAGATGGCATGGACGGAGCTGACTGTGCTGATACGGAACAAGACAATAGCAGGGAACAGGTAAGTTTTTGATGGATCCCTAGAAACTGTTTGCTTACCTATATCAATTCATGATTTCTTACATTTGCATCTTTCTATTCAAAGGCCGTGCTTGTCTTCGATGATGACGGTGTTACTGTAGTTCAGCCAAATGACGATGGATCCTACTGGCGGAAGATTGTGAGGAACAAAATTGCACGAATGAAGGAGCGACGACGCGAGAAAGCGGCTGTGGAATTTGCCCAGATGTTTTTGCCGGTGCGTACAGAGGAAGAGGCAAAACAGAAATGCTTGAGTACTTGGGGGCCGTACACGACTACTAGCGGCGTCGCCAAGTCTACTGGTGTCGAAGGAATAACGAAGAAGAAAACGAAAGAGTTGAACGTTTACTCTTCCTAAACACCCGAAAAAATGTATCATCACCCAAACTATTATCATTATCAAGTAAGTTTGGAGTAAATTAGAGAATAGTATAAACTGATCTCTGGCAACGAACATTTGTGAGAATCTTGTGCTACACACTCGCATACGAGGCTATAGCACGTGGCTGTATGTGTAGTTTGCATCATGAGCCTACCATAGTTGGTTTGCTTCTCTACTATCGTTATCAACTATAATGGGCCACTTGAAGCGGATAAGTCAGTCAACGTCGCGCTACGCACAGATGCAAAATGTATGTGGAGCAACCACACAATCTCTACTATTTTTTAAATATACAACTTCTCCGTGTTACTACGCTACCGGACCGCATCTCTTCCATAATCTTCATCATCAGTATGCCATTGTACCAAAGCCCCGAATCGAAGAAGGATGAGTTTACGAAATACCTACAGAAATCGGGTGCAATTGATTCTTTGACTTCTGTCCTCGTCAATCTATATGAAGAGAATGAAAAGCCCTCAGAATCGACAGATTACATTCAAAAGCATCTTAGCCACAACAAGCCCAGCAGTGCAATCATGGAGGAACATCAGAAACAGCTCAAGGAGAATGAAGCGCTGAGGAAAGAAAACAAAAAGCTGCAGAAGAAGGTTAACGAAATGTCCAAAGTCATTGAAACTCTGAAGTTCAACCTCAATCACGTGAGAGCTCAAGCGAGGGAAGCAAAGGAGAAACAGGATCTCAATTGAAAATGATTGCTTGTAATGCTAAGGCTGAGTTTTAGATATCTTTCGCTTATCACACTCTACTCTTCTCGTTTTGGAGAGGCAAAAACTCAATGTCGACACCTCTTGTCGTCAGTGTCTCGCTCACAACTGTCAACTCTGTACTCATAGCGCTGCCACCTCTTGATCTGTCATCATCGTCAGCCGGAAGCCATCCTCGCTCTATAGCAACCTCTCGCAGAATCTCTTGCATCATTTCCCTCGCCTCCCCATGACTCATCCCACGCTTCCACTTTTGTGCAAGTAATTCATTCGCCTTTTGTGCCCCCACTCCCATGGCACGTGCGACGTATTGCTCCGATGATCCGTTGGCTTCAATCAATGTTATCGTCGGACGAGGTGCAGATGATGAGGATGTTGTCGTAGTGTCGTCATTTGCAAGACTGAGCAGAAATGATGACAAGCCCAAAGGCCTCCCCGCTGCCGACGAGCTATTGTCCTCATCCTCATTTTCATTGTAACTCGGTGCAGCACTTCCGACACCTCCCGAAACCTTGGCACTGCCCACTTCTTCGCTCCAATCATAGCCCATGCAATCTAACAGCACCTCTTGTATCATTTTTACCACTGCCAACGTACTCGTTGGAAGTGTATTGTATCGGAACCAAAACTTGGCGAAATGGCGTTGTAATTGATTCATTAGAAATGTTGCATCCGACTGTATCCCTGTGCTGACAATAGCAGTGTGTAAAGTGTGTGTCGGTAGATTATGATCCTCGGGTTGTGTTGTGGCATCTACGTTAACATTATCCACATCATCGCGCGTAGCCAGTATTTTGACCAGTCCCTGTATCGACGGATGTACTTTGTTAGAAGCTGTTTTATTCGAAAACCGCCGAATATTAGTGGATGATGCACCTATTGGAATAGAAGGAGCAACAATCCCCAAACGAGGTCGTTGCAATGAGCAAATTACGATGGAATTTTCCTTCCTACTGTGTTCAACTTCTTGCTCATCATTATTACGCACCCCACCCTCTTCATCGTCGGTCGCACAGCACAAGCAAGCAATTATTGGAGTACCATATCGAGAAGCAGCCTCCATCGCATGACGCAGCTGTGTAGATTGCCCATAATTATTTAATGCAGTGATGGGAATGTATTCAAACGGTGATTTTTCATTGTTGTTATTCTTCGATAGACTCTGCGTCTGCTGATTGTTGTTGGTAGAGCTACTGCCTCCTCGGACCGATAACAATGATGATGTGGAGAGAGACAGTGATAATGCTGGGCGTCGATGTTGAATGATGTAGTTGTGACTATCAATTTTTTGTTTTGCAACACAAGCAATTGATGTGATGGAGCTGCTGAGGAAGAGAGCGACAGAACAGCAGAGCAACTGATAATCGCACCGCCGCCGTCTCCTTCTTCCTTTTCGGTGATTGCTGCTAAGCGAGAGTGGCATCATTGGGAATTTATATTAGCAACGCTGATTGGATACAGCGCTGCTGGATACATACCCTTCATTCAGCTTCAGGTATATTGTGAGTGCGAGAGTTGAGTGAGACCAGACTTTATTGCGGGCAAATGTGTCCTCTTGCCCCAAGAACTCCCCCAAGACAGATACAATACTTGGATAAGAGACCGGAGACAGGTTGGTGTTCATTATTATGCAAGTTAGCAAAGATATTATGTCATTTGGCCCTCCCTCGTATTGGGGGGGATCCCTCTGAAACCCGAAAATCTCTTCAGACTCAATTCTTTCAGAGTGACGATTGCATAGATAGTTGAGCCTGGTGATAATAGCCGTCTTCATTATCGCGCAGGGCGGTTGGTCATCGACTGAATGAATGGAATGAGCACTCATTATTAAGTTCACGACAAAGAGGAAACAATGCCACAGCAACAGACCAACCAATCATCTTCTGGAAGTAGCCGAAAGGCTGGAGTTCAAAAGAAAGGGCGAAAGAATAATAATAGCTCATCATCTGCAAAGATCGATGATGATGGCGAAACGCATCGTCAGCAGAAACCCAAGAAGAATAACAAGCCTTCAGATAAAAATGACAAAGCTGCTGATAAGAACAAAATTGATACGCAGGCCAAGAAACAATCAAATAATAATCGCAGCAATAACAAACAATCGGCATCAACGAAGCGTCAGACTGCAAAAGCCAATGGCACGAAGAATAGTACAAACAAAAAAGAAGACGCAAGCAAGTCTTCGAGCAGTAACACATCAAACAAAGCCAGCGGTGATACTACAGCTGCTGCTGTCAAGAAGAAGAAACGCACATCACGCACTAAAAAGATCAACTATCCACCCCACGCCACACACTCCTCGTGTCTCCAACGGTACAACTCATCCATGTCCATGTCATCTACCTCCTCATCGATCATTTCTTCTGCATCAACTTCTTCTACCACCGGGAGACAAATTATTCGTGGAAAATTACGTGCTCTCCCGTTATCATCGAATAATAATAGAGGCAATAATAATAATGCTAATGCGAATAATAAAACGGCAAATGCATTTGTGACATGTGATAGAGGATCACTGGTACGTGATGTT
Source organism: Skeletonema menzelii (assembly GCA_036940005.1). Classification (NCBI taxonomy): domain Eukaryota; phylum Bacillariophyta; class Thalassiosirophyceae; order Thalassiosirales; family Thalassiosiraceae; genus Skeletonema; species Skeletonema menzelii. Next base: position 8,852 of record JALLBH010000199.1, on the reverse strand, counting down.
GTGATTCAAAATGATGTGGATAGGAATAGAGCGTTGGATGGTGATTTTGTCTTTGTTGAGTTACTGGATGGGGATGATGTGAATGACGATGAAGATCAGAAACAACGAAGCAAGGATGTTACCATGGGTGAATACATGGATCAATTGAATTTGAATGATGATGAGATATCAGAGTCTTGTCGGGCTGAGATGGAAAGTGAAAGTGTTCTCCAAGAAGGAGAAGAATACAATGATGATTGTGTTGGCAGGTGGCACGACGATGAGGTGCAAATGAGCCTTTGGGATCCTGTACTTAATCTCCGGAAAAAAGCAAACAAGCAGAATAACAATGTGGAAGATGGGAATAATTTAGATGATGGAAATGGTGAGCGGCAATATTCTGGTAGAGTTATTTGTGTTGTGCCCCCATCTGGAGCTGGTGGACAACAAGCATCTGAATTTAAACCCGAAGATGAAAGTTACAAGGAGCAGATTCCTAAACGGACAATTGTTGGGACACTCTCGAAATTGCCTGATGGCAATAGGTATCTGTTAGTTCCTAATAACAAATGCTTACCTCGCTTCATGTGTCCCGCTGGAACAAAGGAAGTTCAAGAAGAGGGAAATGATGATACCAATGCCGACGAAGCTGGCGAGAAGAATAGGATGCTGTACCAAGCGGAATACGTCTTTGGCTCATGGTCGGCAGTGAGTAAATGGCCGCCATGCACAAATGTACGAAAATTATGTGGTTCGTGCAATGTAGAGGACGAGACGAAGGCGCTGTTGGTAGAGAACGGAGTTGATCATGGAGATTTCCCAGCTGCAGTTCTTCGCGATGTAGATAAAGCTGTGGAATCAGGTAGATTCTTGGAGAACAATAATACAAGTGGCAGTGAAGTTGAAAAAGACATGGGTTGGAAGCCAACAGAGGAAATGTGCCGTGGACGGCGTGACTATCGAAATCATCGTATATTTACCATCGATCCAACAACCGCTAAAGATTTGGATGATGCATTGCATATCACGGCTCTCCCCGATGGTCGGGTAGAAATTGGTGTGCATATCGCAGACGTGTCTCATTTTGTTCAGCCTGGTAGCGCGGTTGATCAAGAGGCATTGCGAAGGTCAACCACTGTGTATTTGGTGAATGATGTAATTCCGATGCTGCCTCGTCCTCTGTGCGAGATTGCATGCAGTCTGAATGAAAACGTCGAGCGATTAGCATTCAGTGTCGTCTGGAGGATGAATCTAGATGGTACTTTGAGCAAGAAGGGTGGTAAAGGAAAGCGCAAGTCCGATGATGACATCTGGTACGGAAGAACCGTGATCAAATCATGTGCTCGGCTTGATTACGCAACTGCGCAAAATATTATTGACCGAAAAGTTGCCACAGGAGAAGACCTGGCCGATGAAACGTTTTGGCCGAAGAGTCGCCAGCCTACGGGTGGTCATACCATTGATCAAGTTGCTGCCGACGTTCGCTTGATGCACAAAGTTGCAATGGCACGGAGGCGGCTACGATTTGCAAATGGAGCACTGGCCCTCAATGGCATCAAGCTTTCATTTCAGCTCGGAGAAGATGGAGAGACGCCCAAATTATGTGCGCCGTATCCGATTCGAGATAGTAATCGACTGATTGAGGAGTACATGCTTCTAGCCAACTATTTCGTCGCCCAACGACTAATTACGCACGCACATGGACGAGCGTTACTCCGAAACCACTCCCCTCCCATTGAGCTGGGGATGCAGAGTGTTGTGGACATATCCAGGGAAGCTCTCAATTTTGAAATCGACACAACAAACTCTAGTACACTTCAGGCTTCATTAAGTCGTCTGAGCCGTGAATGCGATGATGAATTAGTCGTACAATGTATTACAGAGAGCTTGATGACGCCCATGAAGCCTGCCGAATACATTGCAGCAGGAGAGCTCGCAGAAGAAGACTGGCATCATTTTGCCTTGAACATTCCTTATTACACGCACTTTACATCTCCCATTCGACGCTATCCTGATGTGATTGTCCATCGTTTGCTGCAGGCAACAATAAACGATGATGTAGGTGAGTTTCCACAAACCCAAGGTGAGATTCACAGTGCAGCAGGCCATTGCAATGAAAAGAGAATGGCTGCAAAGAAAGCACAAGAAAGAAGCGATCGCGTCTTCTTGTCGCTTTACCTCAAGAAGAATCCAATTGCGTCCACATTGGGGGTGTGCTTGAGTGTGGGAGAGAAAACTTTCACCGTGTTTGTACCAAAGCTTGGTGCTTCTATCAAAGTTTTCCTCCAAGAGCACGATGACTGCTTCAACTATAATTCATTCACAGATGATGGTGGCAAACGACACATTGTCATCAGTCCCAAAACTGATGCAGTGCCTGGTATGCAGCAGTCTGAAAGTGACACGGATCATTCGTGGAAATCGCTTGATATCGGGGTATTCACAAAGCTTGAAGTCGCTTGTACTTGTAAAGCTCGACCTCCGATAGATGTGAGAGTAAAGGTAGTAGGTCCTTGGGAAAAATAGATTGCGAGTGTTTATGCAATAGTATGGGGTTGGGCTTTTAGAAGAAGGCGCTGCTTGTCTCAATGGCATTTCTATCTCTTGAAAGATATGTACTTCATGACATGAAAGATGATTCCTTATCAACGGCCTATGTCAACGAATAGAGTTCATCATGGAGACGATAGTAAATGTCGGGTTACATAATTAGTCAAGCAACACAATGAAAACAACGAGTAATATCATCTCATGTGGTTTAATTCCACAGACTGGTCCACCAACTAGCCATCGATCCACCCCACCCACCCCCACCACCATACGACTGGCCTTGTGAGGAAGCTTCCATATCATCATCATGGTTCGAATAATCATATCGATCATCGTAACTATAGTCATCCCACATTCCTCCACCACCAAATGACGATGCACTTCCCCGGTCATCATCATCGTATCGATCATCGTATGTATAGTCGTCATAGTTCCAATCATCATATCGATCATCGTAGCTATTGTCATCCCATCCTCCTCCACCAGCAGAAAACGCTGCACTTCCCCAATCATCATCATACTTTCCATCGTCGTAATTGTTATCATCACTCCAATCGTCGTCAATATAGTCATCCCAACTTCCTCCTGAGTCACCAAAGCTGCCAAAGCTAGATCCAAAATCGTCGTAGTTGAAATCATCATCGTCTCCTTGAGAAACTGAACCACCTGATGTACTCGGTGCTACAGCTGCGCTTGAAGCAATGCCACCACATTGGAAGGAATCCCTTGCGTTGGCGTCTTGACTTTCTTGACAAACGATCTTTTGTATGAAATTATATCCAGCTGAAACTTCAGCGTAAACACCAGGATACTGAGTGTGGTCGTGTATTGAAGAAAGATGATGTTAGGATGAGGAATGAGAATGGTATGATGATATGAACATATATGGTATCGTAGCAGATTCAGTATTCACTTACACTACGATCCGCACATCCATATCCCCAACTGACGATTCCAACCTGTATATCGTTCACAGAATTGCTGCCTTTGATGATTAACTGGAACAAAGAAGAAGAAGAACTGCATTATGAGTATGGTATAAGTGCTAAGAGCGATATATACGAGCAATACCTGCAAAATAACTCACTCCACCTCCACTGTCCCCTTGACAACTATCTTTGGATGGGCTAGCGGCACAAATCATTGTCGATGCGGTGAACTCATTTCCATAAGCTTGACCACAATCTGAATCCGAGACAACTTTAACAGTGACTTCCATAAGTTTGTTACTAGTCTGCTGTGTATTTTCATTGGTAACTCCAAAACCCATAACCACGACGTTTTGGTTATCTTGTGGAGAGGACTTCGATGAATTGATCTTCACTGGTGTACCTGCGGTTGTTTCACGAGATAATTTCAATACCATGAAGTCGTTGTTCGTGGTCCGTTCATTATATTTCGGGTGAATGAATTCTTTAGACACTCGTACTTCGTCTCCATCTTTATCGTTGTGCCTGTGCCTACCAATAATGACGTCATAGTCACCACCTGGGAAGGAAAAGAATATGAATAGCAAATACGAATGTGGGATTGAGAGGGTGAACAACAGACTCCAGGTTCGTGTAAGCAAAGAAGGCAAAAACAATATGTGCACCAAGGGATGTACTTACCTGCACAATGCGCCGCCGACAGCACTATATCTGTAGCAATAAGAGACGCTCCACAAAAATGGCCCTGATCATCTTGTAGTGATACCATATACGGATATCTATCCTCTTGTGCCTCAACTCCGTTGATGATACGATCAGTGTCTTCTTCCGTCTCTCTAGCTCTATTCATATCCCTTGTTTTATCGAACAGACGAGCCTCGGCAGAGGTAGCAAGAAGAAGCTGGGCTAAAAGCAGTGCAGATACTTTCATCTCTTTTGTTCGTACTTGTTGATATGATAATGCTTGGATGAAATGATTGTGAGATGATTTTCATGCTAGACATATGTGTGACAGAACAGCCGATGGGATTACTCAGAACCAGATTCTGGAAGGCGTCGGTATCGTATGGGATCGAAAGAAAGTGTGACCGACATGAATGTGCTAATGTGTTGCGTTGGTGTGATGATTGGTGACGCTCGCATTTGGTGTGATTGACAAGCAAGACCAACTTGGAATGGTGATCGGCACTAGAAAAGTGATAAGGAGAGAATCCATAAAAGAGCCAGACATCGGTTGATGCCAGGAATTTTTACCACAGATAGATAAAGAGGAAGGAATTCTGTTGATTCAGCGTTTCCCCGGTATGATCATGATGCACAGAGAGAGGAGACCATTGGCATGTTTTAGACTATTCAGTATCGGCATTTTGTGATCGGCACGGATTTGAGTAACAAATCACACGTTTACTTTATAAGCAAAGCGCACTATACAATCTTCACAAATTATGGGACAGCTCTCTTGCCAAACTGTCGGCAGCAATAAGATACATCGAAGCGTCACTAACACGTCGGCTTGAGGCACGCAGCATGGATGATTTTCTCTGTTGCATTTTCGCTTTCCTCGAGTTAAAGTTAGACTTGGCACGGTTAACTTCTTCTTCAATCAAATTCCTAAACATTGACTGCAACTCTGGCAAACTTGTTGATGCTGCGACATAATCGGTGTCATATGATAGACGCATCAGTTTCAGACCCAACAGCCCCAGCGTGTCTCGCATATAATTTTGCAACTCTTCCGACTCTACTCCGAATGCATCAAGTTGAATTTTCATGAAGTAAAAGACAACATATTGGGCCCATCCAATCCAACCGATCGAGTTACGGTATATGTAGGCCAGCTCGCCGTCACTCTTTCCAGATTTGGCCATTCGATCGAAGTAGTGATCCAGCAATGTGTTGATATAGTTATCAATACTCGCCTCTCTGTAACCATTAAGCATGTGCCCTATCAAGCAACCAATCGGTGCTGCCAGTGCCTGTCCCAAATCTCTACCTATCGGACCTACGATTGTTTGTTCCCAATCACAAACGACAACAGTTCCGTCCGAACCAAAATTCTCCAATTTCTCAACGGATGGCTTTTTCTCCACCAAGATGTTGAATACGTGGAAGTCATTATGAATCAGACAATCACGAGTTAGTTGAAAGTCTTGAATATTGTCATTCAAAATGTCAAAAATGACATCTGCACCAACTTCTGCCATGTAGGCTTCCGTACGATTGCCTGGGGTCTCTTTCTTGGCAGCTTCCATAGAGGATTGTTTTACGAATTCAAGTAAACCAATAATAGACGACTTGACTTGCGCATTGAACTCTGGATCAAAGCTCTCGATGGTATGCAGATTGGCAATTGTGTCAGCCAGTTGGGGAGCAATTCTTGGATCCACCGCGCCTTCATGAAACTGGATTCCAAACTGCTCGTCAGCATTTGACCATTCGGTAAGTAATAGTTTTGCCTTTTGACCATTGTGTTCAAGATCCCAACAAGCTAGTGGGGCAACAACGGAATTAGACGAAGCGCCTCTTGCCATTACCATTGCTTTGTATTCGTTTTCTGTGCGAGCCAGATCGTGATGAGCACTTGGGTTGAATAATGCATACTCAAACGAAAGCTTCGCAAAGATAATAAGCTGCGGATGCGTATCAACTTGCACTTTGTAGGAATAATTTGTGACACCCCCCGATAATATTGTTGCCACGAGTTTACTGCCTTCGTCGGACTCATTAACTACCTCGTTGATTTGCTGGAGGACGTTATGAGGAGATGAGTTTACTTTGGATAGGATGGTTTGAGTTACGAGTCTCTTCTTGGCTAATTCATCTTCGTTGATGTCAACGCTTGCAGGGGCGTCGTTCTCGATTTGAACGGTCATAATTGTAGTGGTAATAATAACTTTTTACTTTTGCGGAGGAGTAGGAGGAATATTTATGAGCAGTGAGCGGCAGCCAATAGAACCGCAGGCACCAGGCACGATACTTATTGAAGAGAAAAAAAATGCATGAGCAATAAGTTGGATCTTGTAGCATGGTTGGCAAGACACCAATGCGACCCCGACACAACATCATAGATAGGATCCGGGCGTTACGACTTTTACAGCACCTCCAGTTGAGCCGAAAAACCACCCAAGTAAGTAAGTATCTCTCTAGAGAGAGATGGGGGCATTGTTTGGTGATCGAAAGGCGGGGGTAAAGGTTTGGTGATTTACACACAATTAACTACGTTAAAAAATCCAAAAGGGTATTCTTCATTCCTTCCCATGTTCATGCACCATGCACCCGCCATCTTTGGGCGGCCATCCATCCATTTTCATTGCTTCCTTCTGCTTCTGCGGATGAATGCATTCACCGCTGCTATTATAATATTACAAAGAGGATGGGCCGCCGACGTCAAAACAACCGAAAAGGAAACAACAAAAAGACCAGCAGCCGAACCAGCAGCGAGGGCGGCGGCGATAGTACTTCAATTGACGTAAGCAGCAATGTATCCAGATCCATCGATCATCTCTTTGCAATTGGCACACGTGTCGAAGTAAGAAAGGAGAATTTTCGAGGAAAATCATCCACTTCTCTGCGCACGGGTACAGTTGCTGGGCATTGGAGGAAACAAAAAAGTGATGGCCGTATAGCTCCATATCTTGTCCTCATGGATGATGGCATGGCCCTCTACGCTCATCGTACTGAAGCATTAATCGAGACGACTCTACCGCCGATGGAGGTAACCTACAATATTGGCAGCCGTGTTGAGTGTCAGCTAGCGGAAGGCGAGGAAATATCTGAGGCTACAAAATGGTTTCCTGGTACAATTATTCAAGCACACCACAATTGGGCTATTTCTCCAATAGATACACCACCATACTTTGTTCGATTTGATTACGGAAGAGAACGCCCATTTTGGGGACCAGCAGATCGAATTCGTGAAATACACACTAAGGATAAATCGGGTAGATATCCTTCGTTGCGCTTTGGGGTAGGAGATCGAGTCACTTGCTACATGGATAATAGATGGACACCTGGAAAAATTGTTCAAACTTGGTGAGTCTTCAAATAGATGGAAAGTATTTTTTATGTGGTATATACATATGCATGCTCATTCTATCATTCACTATTGGTTTCAATCCAAGGTATCGAGAGGATGATTTCCAAGACGAACACGCCGCACCATACCAGGTTTTACTTGATACCGGAGGTTTTATTTATTCACCAAGTAAGTCTTGTATCATCGCTATTGGCTTACCTGCTCTTTGTTCAGATTCATACTAAGTAAGTACTTACTTTTTGCTTCTTGCTCTACACAATGTTTAGTGGATGATGATGATTGCATCATGAAATGCAATCTGCCTTTCCCAGAATTGAGATTTCATATTGGAGACAAAGTAAAATGTAGGGTTGAGGGAGGATGGGAACCTGGAATCATTGCAAATGTAGAAGTTTTGAATGGAGAACGTCTATATCCCTACGGCATCAAAATGGACTGCAACGGAGAGTTTGTCTATGCACCAAGTGACAGTGATATGTTTATTAGAAAGATACTACGATTCAAAAAAGGAGATCGAGTGAAATGCTATACTGAAGAAGATGGTTGGGTGCATGGGGAAATTGTTGAAACGGAGGTTGACGATGATGACGATTTCTGCCAAGGGCAAATAATTCCATACAGAGTTCGCTTAGACAACAACGATGAATTGTTTGTAGAATCGGATGACAGTTCATGCATCAAGCTCTCAACTTCGCGCAGAGGTGAGCAAAATGGATTTGCTCACGTTGTGAGTGTTCACGTTTTGAGTAAGATGCTGATCAACAATGAAGAGTACGAAGAAGCGAAAGAAATGCTACAGGAAAAAATTGAAATGATGAGATCAAAGATCAAACAGAACTCATCACATAGCAATGTTGCCAAATGGAGAGTAGACCTCTCACACTTTCTCTGTTACTTGTCAGAGGTTCATCAAGCTAGTGGATCATTGGACGAAATGAAATTTGCTCTAGTCGAAGCGTTGGTTTTGACCAAACTTGCAAGTGACAAATCAAAACCCCACCGCCTACTGGATGTTACCTCAAAATTGGCCACGCATGCAACTTTAAATGGTGACAAACAAAACGCATTGAAGTATTCTGAAGAGGCTATACTCCTAGTCAAAGAAACAACACAAGATCAAACCAGCTTTCGATTGGGTTCATTGCTTATTGAGACAGGTAAACTGAATATCGTGTGTAACATGCAAGAAAGGGGTTTGGAACAAATGTCAGAAGGCATTGGTATACTGGATCAGTTGTGCGGTAGTGACAATGAAGAAGTGATACAAGCAAAGGAGGAGTATGAACGAAGTTTTAGTGAAGGTACAACGGATGACAGGTAGTTCACCTGGTTCAACAGCTTAACGAGCCAGTGAACAA
>JALLBH010000198.1:0-34840 GCA_036940005.1 Skeletonema menzelii | reverse complement strand
CATGAGACCTGAGAACCGCTAACAAAATAACTAGCGGAGTCTGTCCCAAAATTTTTTCACTTTGCCGGAGAATCCAAATTGAGCCCACTTTTGGGGGAGCCCCGCCGGGCTGATCAAGTCGTTTGCCATCACTTTCACACAAACTCATCATTTGCCCCCAATAACCATGGCGGAATGCCGCTGCTAGTACAGAGCGGATGGCCGGTCGATACCACCGGAAGTCGGCCCCGGCGCCCTCAGTGGACCGATAGGGATCACATGATATGATGGTTCCGCACCATATGGTCTCAGAGCCTTATTTTGGGGTTTCAGCTGCAATTATGTCCGTTACTACGTAAAAAACGCAACAACACACCGGCCCCCCGCAGCAACAAACTATCTTTCGGCCTCAACCCACTTGACTATGGCGGAGAAAATACATATTATTGATGATATAACAATTATGGATGAGTCGGATGGCATTTTCTTCGCTTAGTTTCGTCGATACGGACCCCCTCGCCTCTCCCTAGATGTGTAACGTGATATCAACAAAAATACGGCGCCGTGATAGGAGAAGGATTATTAATGATTAACAACACAGACGGGGTGGGGGATCTGGATTATGATGTAGCATAGTACTTCCATCGTGTCTGGATATTTCAGAGCGGCTTTATCGACGAAGCTGCTGCTGTACTACGTATTATTTTCCCCGCTGCGAAAGTTACCGTTGGTAAAACAAATGACAACTGAATCGGCCCCTCCCTCGCACGACACTTGCCCCATGGACCCTGATCGTCCTCCACGACGAAGCAAACAACTAAATTGACAATCAGGACAGTAATACGCTGAGAGGTGGTCCGTAGAATTGACTAGAGTAGCGGATGAAATGTGCTGTGAATCGTCAGGGGGAGGGAAATATTAATACAAAATACAAAGTGTGAGGGGTGGGGGAATGATGGGGATAACAACAATGACTTCATTATTATTTGTTGATCATAGGTGATCATTGACAATCTGAGGGCAGCAATAAGATGGAGTCAGCCGGGGGAATAGGTACTTATGCCATTACTTCGTTGTGGTAATAGTATCTGTGCTGGGTAGTATGGGCGAGGCTGTCCATGTCTGTGAATTGGATGAGAGATTGTGAGTAAAGCTGTTTTAGGAATTGTGCCAAAACAATCAATGAATCTTGTGAGGGGGGTGTATAAGTTAAGATACAAGAGGACATGGACTTGTTGGTGTGCAATGATTCCTGTGATCATCCACTTGTAAAAACTTGTATGACCGGAGGAAATGAGCAAAACCCAAAACCAATCAGTCGAGTGATGGGAAGAGGTGCATTAAAGATGATATGGGCGTAATTCCAGTGGCAGCTACAACATCTTCCTTCATGTCTGGAGTTCTGTAGAACAACTCTTGGGTGACTGAGTAATGGCTTGGAAACACATGTGCTGTATATAATTTATCACCTCTAGAGTAGACATTTAATATAGTGCTTATGATTGTATAGCCAAAGGAACATATCAGTGTAATATTTCTCATCACTTGTTAGACATACTGGAATCAATGACCATTGTTGATTGTTGACCCCTGAGATTGCTGACTTTATTGGGAGAAAACCTCTCTTGGCCTATATCTTAGACCACGAGTGCAGTGTCATGATCTCCCCCAAACATCACCCCTTACTATCATATTGGCCCCAAGGGTTACACACCATGGCGCTATTTATGAGTAATATCACTCATTATTGACGGTTACAACTTGATATGACGGTTTTGAGGGTGAAAAAGTGCCGCTGATGTAATGGTCGATACGTCGCTACAGGTTAAATATCGCTAGACACCAACTACACCATTCGAATCAGCGTTAAAAATAGGTCTAGGTACCATATTCATGAGTCTATATATGGTTTTATGATGGTGTTAGAGGTATTGTGCATCATCGATAGCGTCGTCATGTTGAGTTTTTGGATTCTCCGGCAAAGTGAAAAAATTTTGGGACACGAATTCTCAGGTCTCATGGACACTGGCACCCGTTTTCTTGTCGTAATCCACCGTTGCAAAAATTGAATGACATGACACCTCCTGCTGACATCATGACCATGATGTGATTATTCGGGTGGAGACAAAACGCCAGCTTCGTTATATCATCATCGTAGCAGCAGCAGTCAGCCAAACCATGCCGCAATCTATTCCTCTAACTCCAGATCCGCTCATTGTAGCACTATTTGGCCTCACCGGCCTCCATTTCTCTACTCCTGAGGAAGAAGAGAAAAATGGAAGAGGCAACGGAAATGAAACAGATGCTGATGAACGTGTAGACAGCAATGAAATCGATAACGGTTCATTAGCTATTGATCTTCTACAGCATAAAATTGCAAACATTAATGATGTAATTAACGCGCACGAGAATGATATCAACATTTTACGAAGTAAGTTGGCCTTGGCGTATCAGGAGTTGGAGTCTGCAACGAAAGAATTAGAAGCACTCCAAAAGCCGAAACAGCCTGAAGCGAATGGCAACCGAGGTTTACAGAGCCTGCATCAAAATAATGGTCAACTATCATTGGTTTTTGCATCGTCGCTTCGTTCTCAACTTGCATCATCATCGTCATCAGATGGCCTCAATTTTATGACACCTGCGTGCTCGATAGATGAAGGGGATGACTTCCATTCGCTGTTGAGCAATGTTAGTTCCGACAGCTCCGACTCGTTGGATTCACTTCCATCAATGAATGAGGGAAACAAGAATGCGAGGAGATCATATATTGATATGGATGACACCCCGCTGAGGAGCAACGTTGCATCATCAAGCCATGGCAATGATTCCATTGAAACACCGAGCACTGATGCCTCTACACACGTAGGGTTCGAAGACGGGAGACAGTTATTCAGAAGGCAGCAGAGCTATATTAGATCACATGATCTTGCCTCCTTCAATACGGGGAAAACAACATCTTTAGTACCATTAAGCGAAGAAGGACCAGGTGTCAGCTCTGTTGTCAGCGCTCTATTCGAGATTGGGCTTGATTCAGCAATGGATAATAGTGAACGATGGGTTCCAGAACGAACCACTGCTAAAATTCTCAGTCAGCGCACTCAGCCATCAGGAAATAATGGGCAATGTACAGGTCCGATGGGGCCGTGGCCAAACGCAGCATGTGGAGACGAAGTATTGGTATGGACAGCTCAATGTGGACACGATGGGTACGGCTCAGAATATCCCATGGTAAGAGCGAGGGGACTGCTTCCAACATCTGCCCGTGACATGATCGACCTCCTGCTGGATAGCGATCGAGTCAAGGAGTACAATAAGATGTCCCTGGGGCGTAAAAACGAGCACTTCTTTGCAAAAGGAGTGCACAATCCAAGCAAGTGCCCCAAAACTAATATACATGGAGAAGCAAAAATAGTTAGAAGTAGGAGTCAACCGCCAGTCGTCCGTAAGCCAGTAGAGCTACGTCTGTTCCTGCATGCTCGAAGAATTGATTCCGAAAATGATGACGAAGGTGCAAAATATCTCTCCATTGCGCGGAGTGTTTGGGAGAACGAGGATGGAACTGCCGATGAAGAAGCAGCAGAAGCTACACGATGTGAGATGCTCCTAAGTGTCAATTTGATCCGAGATGTCAGTTATCGTGGTGAAAAGTGGTGCGAGATTACAAGTCTTACTCATGGAGTGAGTCCAGGTATACCAATTTTCATTGCCCGAAAGGCAGCGCTGATGGCAGCCGAGAAATACATCCGTGACATACGCTCTGTTTTTGAGAAGCAACGAAGAGATTAATATTACTAAGTTGTCGTGTCAAGGTTTTGTTTCAGAGTCGCATCGTCTACGAACTACTTCTCGGGATGAGATCAAAGTTTAGAATTAATGTGAGTACTTGCATGAGGAAATTTGCTCTCCCAGACTCAAGGTTTAGTAAAAAATACTGTATTGCAACATATGTATGTAATTTGAAATGAAAGCTCTATTAAAACTGGTGATTTGAATCAATTATTTAGGTGGTCAAAGACATGATAGCGTTGACTAAGTCATTGTCATTTTCCTTAAGTGCTTTCACAGCCTTTGCCTTCGAGCATCCAGCTTGGCTCATGACCAAATCAATGTCCTTAGCCTCAACACCCTCCTCATCGACGGGTTCTTCTCCTCCAGCAGGTTCCTCAGAAACAGGCTCCAAAGAGGAAGGTGCTTGAGCAGCAGCGGCGGCGGCAGCTTGTTGAGCCTGAGCGGCTTGAGCAGCGGCAGCCATTTGGCTTTGATCCTCGGTCTTGGCCTCTCCGAAGATAACGTAGGTGTCAGCAGTGGGTGATTTGAAAACATCAGGGTTTGTGATAACGAACAAAACCTGGTTAGACTTCTTCACACTCATACGGACAATTCCACCAACTTGACGCATGCCAAGCTTTTGGATGGCCTTGCGAGACTTTTTCTCGGCACGGTTGTGGATGGCCTGCCCGGCTTCGGGAGCGCCACCAGCCTTGACTGCCTCTTCCAATTCAGGAACATCATCAGCCTCTTCCAATTCAGGGACGTCGTCGTCAATTTCTTCAATTTCTGCAAGTGGAGCCATCTTGGAATTAGTTGTTGAGTACAATAGTGACAATGTGAATGTGTTTGTGGACCTAATCCATTACATAGAGAGCATGATTAGATGCCTCCTCCTCCTGGATTGGAGGGATTTGGACCTCAGAATGTTTCGGACAGACGGTTCAAATTGAATGAAACTTTTTTCTCCCCCCGCATTGAAATGGCCGTCTTCGACCAATTTTACCCGGCTGCTGAGAGGAAATTGAACGTGCTCTTTCTCGCTGGCCACGCTCCTGGCGCTCTCGGCGGAAAGCAACGATGCGTGCTCTTTCTGCAGGGTCACGCGCCCAAAAAAGCACACTTCGTTGTCGCAGACACATCATGATCAACGAACCCCATCCGCACATTCAACTGCCTGGCTCCACTTGGCTCATAATTCCACTTTCAATTGTTTTGTGATACAACCATCTACCTACCCATCACCATGTCAGTTCCACTATTCAACGGAGCCGTTATGACCATCTTCGCACGTGAGGTGCTCGAAGGAACTGTCATCATCGGCCAATACAGGACCGTCGTCAAGCGCACACCTGAATGGCAAGAGCCCGAGAGACAAAAGGCTGGCCTTAAAGCCATCAACGCAGCTGCTGGCTGGGCATCTCTCGTTGCCATCATCCTCATCATTTGTGTCGCAGTACCCCTCGGACTTCTATCAAGACAGTTTGATGAAAAGGTCGGTGATGTCATCGAAGGTGTCTCCAAGGTAGTCGCTGCCTTCTGCATTTTACAGCTCTCTCTCAAGATGCCCAAGTTCTTAGGCTTGTATGCAAGCAAGAAAGGCAAAGATGGCGTTCAGGTTGGTCTAACACTTAAGTCCATTCGCTTCAACGTTGCCTGGAACGTCTGGAGAGAGGTTGCAGAGATTGGTGTCTTCCTTATCCCTTTCTTCCTAGAAGGTGAAAAAGCCAAAGCCATCCCACTCTCCGGTATTGCTGGTATTGCTGTAGGAGGCATCCTCGGCGGCATCATTTACATCGCAAACAAGAGGTTGGAAAACAAGACATGGTTGGCCGTATTCATGGCTGTTCTTCTTTTGTTCTTGGCAACTGGACTCTTCACTGGTGGATTACACGAGTTCGAAGAAGTGTGGGGAATGACTCAAAATGTTTACAACTACCGCGATGCGGCAGGTGGTTTCTTCAATGAGAAGAAGTTGCCTATGGCTTTGGTCAAGCCTTTTGGATACTCTGCCAAGCGTTCTGTCCTTCAGGTCGCTTCTTTCTGGAGCTTCCTCGCCTTTGGATGTGCCCTTCACTTCTGGAAGTGGCTGTCAACTAAAAAGATTCGTGAAGCTGAAGAAATGGCCGAGGCTGAGAAGGCTGCTGGTGTAGAAGGTTTATATCATCAGGAGACTACACCCATTGAAGAGAAGAATTCAGGAACTGACGAAGACGCCAATTCAGGTGCTGACGAAGAGAACCCATAGCTAGCTAATCGTAATAAATAACAAACAGTTTATACTAATGTACCAACTTTTTACTCTCTGCAAGAGTGAAAAAAATGTCAGCTTAAACTTGTTTACTTCACATAACATGCCAAGCTATCATCAACCCCTGAGCCCTCCGATCTGTCACTTCTCAAAAACTGCGCGGATATCTTTTATGTAACTATCCGCAGTTGCCAGCGCTGCCTTCTTTCCAATGAAAAGTGGAATACCAGCAGGAGACACTGCGTGTGTGACGATAGTGAGTTCACAGACCTTCTGCCCACTTGCCGTTTTGATGTCTCTCACCAAGTTTACACTCAACAGAATCTCACACCTTGTACAAGAAAATTTTGTTTCGGTTAGTCCATATTCGTTTTCCCACACAGATCTGCCTACGGTGATATATCCAGCACCATCGAGCTCAATATTATCATTCTCAGTTAGTTTGCGTGAGTAGAACAAAGTAACACATTCCAAAGGTTTGCGCACAATTGGAGGCTTGGTCAAGCTCGACATAATCTTTGCCTCCGAGTCCATGTTGCTTTTCAAAACAATTTTATCTTTTCGACCCAGAGACGACTTGTTGTAGGTAGAGACTTTACTGCTGTCTCTCAATAGATCTACTACCTCCCAAGAAGAGGCATTAATTAACCCTCTGGCCTTCACTACTGGATATTCCGCACCAAGTTCCCGAACACACTTCGTCGACCACACGAGCACATCTTTACCAGATGCAGCGTTCTCCCAAGGACCCATTCTGTGTTGATTTGATCGGTTCTTCAGTACATACGCTGTGCCACTAGTTGCAGTCCATCGACTAGATTCGTCTCCAGCTTCAGCTAACCCTATTTGAACTAGTCCGTTTATGATGGTATCTCCATTTCCATCGATGGGAACTAAAGGCACACCATCGCGTTCTGAAGTTTCTCTATCGGTTCGTTCATCATCTATTTCTCTTCGAATATCCTCTCCAGATATGTTGAGGTCATCAGCTCTAATGAACGAATTAGTACGCTTGGCAACACGAGGACTGGCAAAACGAGGGCTTATCGCTTTGATGAGATTCGTGACAGAAACGAAATAGTTGTTGAAGGAAGAGGACGGTTGCACTTCGATAGCGAGCGGATCAACTGTTAGGTGATCAATCATCGTAAATCTCCTTCTTTTGATTGATCAACTATGTCTCTGTTTTTGAGAGAAAACTCCTTATCTTATGGTATCTCTGGTTTGTTCTTTTGCTTGTCTAGGGTAGAAGGTGATGATGGTATTTGTTTCAGGTTCTATCAGGGTTCTATCCTATTCAATAAATTTCAGCACTCTCCACCTAAAAGTACCATAGGTACAAACTCTCGCTCTCCACTTACTCTAAAAAGTGAGCGATTCATGTGCTTTCTGCTGATCGAGAAACTAATCTAAAACATTTCTTGGCAAGTTGATTCATAGATGATGAGTACACAATGTGAAAGTCTTTCAAAAACCATACGCTGCTAGAGCATTAACTGTCGTAAGATATGTGACTGCCTATCAAAAGCCCGAACAAAATGTACCTATTTCCAATACTACTGATCTGCTTTAGGTGTTTAACCACTCTGCCAATCGAAATGAATTTCATCTGGGTAGCTCACTTCGACCAATTTCAATCCTCTTGCTGGGGCACATATCCGTCGGCTTCCACTAGGTCCATTGCCCCATCTTCTTGCTGCCAACGCTTGTTGGATGTCTTCCAGCTCATTGTGTCCACAAGCAACTGCTACAATGGTACCTACTATGTTTCTCACCATTTTGTACATAAACCGATCTCCAGTTATGGCTACCGTGAAAGTCTGTGGACCTTTCTTCACCCCAAAAGGGTGTATTGGAGCTCCGTCCATATTCAAGCGGCTGCCATATCTCTTGGAGCCATTATTATCCACACCTTCTGAACTTTTACCTTGTTCCCAGCTCGGCAGCTGCTCGCTGTTTTCTCTCATCAAATCACATCTTGTTATAGTACAAATAGTACTCCGAACACGGTTCTTTTCATTACCACGCATCACTGAACCAAATGCAGCATAATCTTGAGCATTAGCAGAAACAAACATTTTGGCCGCTTGCATTGCATGATTCAAATCAAACTTATTTCCATTCATTCCCATTGCCCTTCCCGATGATCCGTCCAAGTGCCACACAAATCTTGACTGTAATGGATCCTGAATACTGCCAATAGAGAAGCGATATACGTAGGTTTTACTTTGTGTAAAGAGTGTTGGATGAAATGCCTTAACTGAATACTTTGACATTGGAAACGATGTCATATTCACAATCGGCGTCGGCGATGCAGCTAATATACGCACATCGGGTGGTAACATTCTGTTCAAAACATAGACCAATTTGGAGAAGTCAGAATTGAACGGGAGCTGAACAAAGCTTGTTGAATCAGTAGGTCCATTGGGCCTGATTGGAAAGGTTGAATTTGCTGAATCATCATATCGAGTTGAGTTCACGCTCATATTGATCACCTGATCATTATAACAATAAAATTGTGCCACTAATGATGTAGCGTGGACTCCTGCATCTGTTCGACTGCAAGCTTCAAAGATGATGTTCTTTGGATCGACATTACCATAGATTTTGGCAAGAGCCATTCGAATTGTGTGGTCAACAGTTCGAACTTTATTATTTGAATCGTACCATCCTCCACCTTTGCGTTGTAGAGTTCTACTTCGACGTGACTGACGTTGTTTTTGTGATTGTTGCGTCGATTTGTTGTTGTTAGTTTGTTTTACTTTTGATTGATTCGGCTTGTCTCCTGCATTCCCACCCGTCCATCCACTAAAGTGTGTCCCATCATAGGATACTTTGAGTACTGCAGTGGTATAACTGAATGAGATATTGTCATCACTATTGTCGCTACTGTTTTTGTTGATGTGTGTCGCGTCGTCAGCAACTGATGATGTAGACATCATGGCAGCTTTGTTGTACGATGCTTGATGCACTACTTTCGTATTCGAAATGAAAGCATTCATAGGGAAAGCGTCTGCTTTTGGTATAATGCGCGGTAGATGTAACATTGATTCACCATCCCCACTTGTTGGAACTTTTTGTTGACACAACATCAGATGAACGGCTATCATCAGTCCGAAGATGAATGAAAGAGAGGCGATGCTATGCATGGTATATTATTTGTGTAGGTACTGAGAAGCACTATAATGCCGTAATATTTACCAACTGCAGATTATCTACACAGTGAAGCCTTGAGCTGGAGTAGGAGCACCATACTTTCACTTAGCACATTGCGGTGACTTGGAGGCTAGCTTGGAGGGATGCATGAGGGATGCATGATGCATGGTTGTCAAACAATAATTTGCGTCCGTTAATAAAGAGCGCTCCTGTTCAGTGTTGCCCCCCTTTTGTTGATTTTCCTAATTAACATCTTGACTCAGAGAAATTTAGAGGGCATCCGCCCTGATTGTAGCATCCTTTTCGCCAATAAACTGCTCTTTTCTCATGCCGCATGCACTCACCGATTCACCGATCTTGTAAAACCAATGCTTCATTGGGTTCGGATCACTTCACTGGAATATCATTCATAAATTATTAAAATAATAGTAAAGAAGTGATCCCATCGACAAACCATGAGGCTGCCCATCGCCGCCTCCTCTCTACTGGCCACCACAGTGGGCTTGCTTGGCACCGCCGCCCTGTTCAATGACCTCCTACTTCCCTCTTCATCCTCTTCTCTCTTTGCCGCAGCCGCCCAAACCTGTGCGGGCGGTGGCCGTCCCAACCCCGACGGCACCTGTGCCAACCCACTCATGGACAGCTCTGACGAAGACGAGGAAAGTTCCAGCGACGACGAGGCCGCCCCAGCCGTACAACACAGCGGTAATCCCAACGCGCACAAATTGGAAGAGGGCGAAGAAAAGCCCCCCACCACTTGCGAACACTACCTCAAACTCGAGGGGTTCAATGATGCCGTCTATGAAAGTAAATCGTTCTACCAAGAGGTGGCATGGAGTGAAAACCCCAACAAGCCCGACGTGTGCATGAGTCTCGATGACATCCTCCAGATTTGCCATTCCTACCGTCCTCATTACCATGAACCCTACGTTCATTTCCCCGCGGCTTACATGAAGGAAATGAAGCGCGTGGTATTCATTGGAGGGGGGGACTCCATGTTGCTACACGAGGCGCGCAAATACCCCAATGTCGAAATGATACTGGGTCTCGAGTTGGATCAAAAGGTGGTCCGTGAAAGTTTGAAGCACTTTCACACCCAACCACACTTTGAAGATCCTCGTGTCCAATGGTGGTTCGGTGACGCCTCCAAGTCATTGGCGCTCCTCCCGCGAGAGTGGTTTGGTACCTTTGATTTGGTCATGGTGGATTTATCCGAAACTGCCATGTCGATTAGTGTTACAGACGATTTGGATATCTTTGGAGCACTCGCTTTGTTAATGAAACCGGAAGGAATATTTGTCAAGAATGAACTTTACTATGGGCAAATGTCCAAGTTGTTTGATCATTCAGTCTTTGTGTACATGACGGATTATCCCATCTTGTGTGATCAAGATTGGGCCATGGGATCGAACTCGGTTGACTTTTTGCATCCGCAAATTGAGGGGGGTTTGATGGAAACACACAAAGTTCGAGCATTTGAGTACAATCCGTTGGATGATGTGGATGAGCATTACAAATTGATCAAGGACTATTCTCACAATAATGCCCGTAAGCAGGGTAAGTGCGATCTTTATGATAAGGAAGTTGCCGAGGCAAAGAACCCCACTCCAAAGGCTGATCCTGTCAAGCCTGAGAAATCTACCGGTGTACTTTTGGTTGTGGAGGCAGAGGGTGTTACCGAGTTCTCTGCATTGGAAACATTGGTGAAGGATCTTTTGGTTGCTGAGGGATTAACTCCACTTGGTCCTGCCGAGGCTCACAATGCTAGTGAAAGTGTAGCGACTTCTGGACTCTTCATTGCCATGGAGGAGGGATACGTCACTGCTCATTACTACCCCGGCCACTCACATGTTGGACTTGAGATTGTCCTTTGGTCCAAGATTGCCAAGCACGATGATGTTCGCAAGGCTCTCCTTGGAGCTCTAGGCGTGAAGAACAAGTATTCTTCCTACCGCGTTATTCATGGTGGTATGCTTGGTGCCAAAAACTGGAGGGAGGATATCAATGCTGTTGGTCCAGTCAACAAGAACTTGCGTCAGTGTGATCCCGAAGTTACGGCTGCAGAACCACAGATTGGTCAAGGTCCCATCCCCACAGAGACTTTCGATGCTGCAGTGGCTGCTGGTTTGGTCATGCTTCCTAAGAAGATGGATAAGATCATTGCGGTTGTGTGTGGTGAAAAGGGCAAGGATGCATGCAAGACTGCAGAATCTTTGGTGAAGAATGCCAAGGTTGACAAGGTTGTTGCAATTTGGTCCTGTGAAAGCAAGGGGGAGGGCACAGATGAGAAGAGTGAAAGTATCAGCAACGTGTACATGTGTGATGTGAAAGATCTTAAACGTGTTGCCAAGATTGAGGAAGGATTCAGTGCAGTGGTGGTTGACCCCGAGGCATCCCCAGTATTCGTGCAGTCTCAAGTGAATGTATTCTGCAGGAATAATGATGCAGGACAGCATGCTCTCCTCCGCGACGAGGTCACTTTCATGACTTCATTGAATAACGATGCTGAAGCAATATTTTATGCCGGATGTGTTAAGCAACTTATCAAGCCATTCGTTCGCAGCAGTCGTATTGTCATTGACAAAACTGCTCAGTTTGGTATCATTGCAACTGGCAACAAAGGATTTGTTCGCAAGACTGTCGAAATCCAAGAAGCAATTGAAAAGAAGACTGGCATTCCTACCGCTATTGAAAAGATGGTGGGTGGACCTGTGCAGCAGCAGAGTCCATATGACCCGGATCATTACCCTGCTAACGCCTACGACGAACGCGATTCTTTGAAGCAGTACACAAACCAAAACCCACTTGCAGCACAGAGTCTTTATCATTTTGACATTAATGATAAGAGTGGAATGTCTGCGAAGCTCATCAAGGAAACCCTCGATTTTGTGATTGCCAAGAATGCCAAGTTTGCAGGTGCCAAGAGAGTAAATTTCAATGAGGAAATTGGAGATGGTTCTATCAGTGCTGCCATCGTTGCAGGCGGCCATATTATTGTCACTTGGGATGGTGCAAACAAGGTCACTTTTAACATCTTGACTCCGGGTGAGAAATATGAGCCCTCAACAACCGATGATGTACCTGACATGGTTCTTATGGATCACAAGGTTGAAGTGATTGACAAATTCATGAGCAAGCTCCCAACTGCGTCAAACACTGGTCGTGAACAAATGCCAAGGGGTTCAAATCGCGTTGTTAATTTCAAGCATGATATCAACGCTATTCCAGACTGTACCGATCACTACGATATGTGCCTTGGATTTTCAAAAGAAGGCGACTGTGAAGATGAAGACGATGGTGAATGGATGCACAGGTTTTGCTCTCTCTCTTGTGGAACTTGCGACAAGATGATCCCACTGGAGTAATTTCTTCGGGTTTTGGTTACACACTTGTTTTGTTTCCGATACAGAACTAAAACTACGGTGTTTAAACAATTATTTATGTACTATGAAGAAATATTGGCACATCCGCCATCACAGTTTGATCCTATTCGTGCTTTCAGCTACGACGTTATCGTCACCAAGCGAGAGTGTGATCGGAGGCTGCAGAAATTCTGGTGACATCGTCACCGTTGAATTCGAATAGCACTTGCTCTGGGCTGTCCCTGTCATTTTTATCTCCAACTCCTAGTTGACCTCTGTTGTTTCTTCCTGCACCGTACGCAGTGCCATCCACGCCAACGAAGAATGCCGAGTCAGCAGATGGACCAACACCAAGAGTTTTGATGAAATTCTCTCCAGGTATCTGCACTGTTGCAGGCCCAGGATCGTCGACATTGCCAATGCCCAACTGACCAAAATCATTTAGACCACACGCAGCTATCGACCCATCTCGAAACAATATATACGATGATTGTGAGCCAGCACGAAATTGTCTTGTTTCATCAGAGCCAATTGCATCCAAGAAAAAAGGTTCAGAAACCTCATCAAACTCATCTGTACAAAGCTGCTGCTCTGAATTTGAACCCATCACAACGAGTCCATCTTCAGTAGAAAGAAGAGAGAAATCCAAGCCTGCGGAAATGCTCCTCACGTCCCTCACTCCGTTTCCAGAATCAGGAACATCTACGAAGAGAACATTTCCAAGACCAAGCTGACCAAATTCATTACTTCCACACCCGTACACATCACCTGAAGCGCCAAGAATCAAAGTAAAATCCCCACCAACAGCAACAGCAACTGCATCTTCACCTAGATCAATTTGGTGAGGTATGTCTCTGTCATCTAAATCTCCAAGACACAGCTGACCATTGTTATTACTTCCAGCTGCGTATACATTTCCATTCACGTCAATGAATGCAGAATGCATTGTATCATCATTTGTTTTTACTCCAGCCTGTACTCGTCTGAATTTCGGAGCTGATCGAGTTTTACCGTCTATGTTCACAACAGAGTCTATAGTTGCAAGTTCATTTGACCCCTCAAACAAATCTTGCTGTGGCAGGCCAAAGTAACCTGAATAGTTATCGATATTGTCGATAAATCCAGCCACAGCTACACTCTCGTCGTCTAATATAACCAGTGTGTAACCAGAACCCGCACTAGCATAAATGACATCTTCTCCGACATCAAATGGAACATCGTAGTCAGATGTGCCCGTATTACCAACGGACTCAGAACTTCCGAAGATGAACAATGGTGTGCCTTCTGTAACAGTCGGTTGAAAAGTTGGGCTTTCCTGTAATGCAGTTGGAAAGGGGGTTGGATTTTGAGTACCTGTATCAACAGGAGTAGGTTCAGAAGTAAGTTCGAGAGTAGGCTCAGGAGTAGGCTCGAGAGTAGGCTCGATCTCAGTAGGTTCATAAGTAGGCTTAGGAGTGGGCTCGATCTCAGTAGGTTCATAAGTAGGCTTAGGAGTGGGCTCGATGTCAGTAGGCTCGTAAGTGGGCTTAGGAGTGGGCTCGATGTCAGCAGCTTCGTCAGTAGGCTCAGGAGTAGGGGGTGGCTCGAGAGAAGTTGGTTCGAGTGTTGGTTCTACAGTTGGAAAGAACTCATTTGGAGCTAGGGGGTGATTGTGAGAAAAAAAAGGTCAAGTGGAGAAAGGTACACAAGGAAACAAGATTAGTGGTGAGACTGGAGTTAAACATAACATGATACATGTTGACTCTGCTCATAGACTTACTCGGTTCTTGTGTCGGAGTAAATGTGGGGAATTCTCCTGTGGGGTAATGTGCTGAATAACACGGAGAAATGGGTATGGTAAGTAACTACTAAAAGTAAACAGACAAATAACGCAAAGGGAACTTACTTGGCTCGTAGGTATCGGGTAACGATGGCGTCGGTGGGGGGGAGTTAACGATTTCATCGACAAATTGGTCAGAAAATGATATGCCCATGACGCATGTTATACTAACTTCGCACGGGTAAGTAGTGACGATGCCCGCTCTTAATGCGTTCATGCAAAAAGATCTTGACATGTCTCCCGACTGTACAGCATCGTCGAGCAACGCAAATGTTTCACGAAAAGTCTCCGCACCTTTTGCAAAAGCTTTTTCGTCATCACAGTTGAAGCAACGTCTGATTACTTTCAATTCAAAGAAGACTGGAACTTGAGTATCATCTACTGGACATTCTGTCAACCCAGGCCCCCAGCTTGTTACTTCATTCTTCTCCCAAAAGCTTGTATCCCACTCGGCCCATCCCTGTTCATAGCCGCTTCCTGCCTGGAGTTCACGAGGTAATCCTTTTCGTTGTTTCCTCTTTTTCGACGAATTGGACTTGTTGTCCTCATCGGACGGATCTGACTTTACGTTGTCATCCTCTTTAGACCTCTTTTCATTATCCTTCCTTTTCGATGAATCTGACTTTATGTTGTCATCCTCTTTAGACCTGTTTTCATTATCCTTCTTCTTCGACGGATCTGACCTGTTGTTCTCTTTGGACGGATCTGACTTCATGTTGTTATCCTTTTTAGACCTCTTTTCGTCACCCTTCTTTTTCGACGCATCTGAATTGTTCTTGTTATCCGATGGACCTGGCTTTTTATTGACATCCTTGTTAGAACCCTTTTCTTTGTCGTTTTGAAGACTATTATTATTGACAGACTCTCCGCCAATTTGGTAGACATCAATCCGATACTCTTCACCCAAAAAGCGTCGTATTGTTTGCTGGAATACCTTCGCGAGAGTTTGCAAATCCTGAGACCCTTCGGCAGGAACATCCAATTCAATTGCCGTAAGCATACCGTCCATCGTGACTTGAATCAATCTCATATCGGAACCATCAGTAGGATGAAACGTAGGAACTTGTGGCACAGGCTTGTGAGTTGGCCTGGGAGATGGCTTGGGCACAGGTGGTTCATAGTACGTCGGATAAAAAGTCTTAACAGCTGAAATGAAGAAAAGGGTGGTGCGATAAGACATATGACAAAGAAATTACTGCAGTACGATAAAAATCACTTTCAAAAGCACTTTCACTACTCACGTTTTGATGGAGAGTGTCCTGGTTTATGTACCCTGTCGCCCCATCCTTGGCCCCATGGCGAACCCCACCCTGAAGTTGGTTTGTCAGGCTTTCTACCATATCCACTTCCACCACTTCTATGCTTCTCACTAGATTGCCACTTCCCATTTCTATTTCTTCCACTACTTCCATTCCAACCAGCTGGTCTCCATTTTCCATGTCCAACTCCTCTACCGCCACTGCTACTTCTCTTTCTTCCGCGAAACCTAGGTTTCCGTCTTTGCATTGTACGCTGCTTCTGCATGCGCCTGGTCAAACCTGCTACTCTTTGTGTTTCTGCTGCTAATCCAAGAGTAGCTGATTCTATGTTCTGAGGCTGCAATGCTCTTCTATCGCTGCCCTTTATCAGCGAAAGGCTACGCACAAACTGTTCCGATAGAGGAATTTTGCCATAACTACTTTGATTTGCCTCTCTGGCTTGATCAGCGGCAGCGACAAAGTGCAGCAGCACGCCTATCATTACCAGTACTTTCATTTTCTGGCGGATCATTCCCAACCTAAGTTAATACTTAAGCCGCTGATCGTCCGATTGCTATCTTCTGTTTGCTGCTGTCTTTTCTTCTCGCTATTTCAAAGCAGTCGTGCCGTTCCGCTATTGTTCGCCATCCATGGGATCCATAGGACAAGGAGTACTTGATAAGATATTGTGGAGCAATAAACATCTCCGTTCAACCTCTTCCGTTCAATCAAGATCACCTCCTATCACAAAACCGTTAAATTCAAATCATTTCGTCCGTTACGAAACTCCTCCAATGGAGGGACGAAATAATCACCCCAACATGTCCCAAAATGATTTCATTTTTGTTAACTTCTTCCACATAAAAATTTCAATTAGGAACTAAAAATGCTTGACTTTTCCCGTCAGATGAAGTTAGGGGTTAACACTTTAGATATCACTCATGAAACCGAACCCTGTTAGAATCTATTGTAACCCCTAACCTACACTACTAATCTACTTGTGCATCTCTTACATAATATAGAAGCGAACACCGCTCTGAAGGCAACTAACTCGCACGCGATCATAAATAAAGAAGCACAAAATTACAGACCATCATGGATATGCAATATGCCTATCATCACTCCAATACCCTGCTGTACCAACCAGGCTTTTGGCAATCTTGCTTTGCTGCATTTGGCTTCGTCCCAGTTATTCGCCCGCCACCTATGATACGTCATTATCATAGTGATCTGCTGTCCAGACCTTGCAGTAATAGCATCACTCTCTTTGCGGTAAATAAGATACATGACAAATCGTCAGAATCTCACTTGATAGACACAATACCAAATGTCGACTTGACTTCGCAGCCACGAATAGCTATCGTCGGTGGAGGCATTGCAGGAGTCACCGCTGCAAATGCATTAAGCAAGAAGTTGTCTTCCAATAACATTACAGCTAAGATTGTTATTTTTGAAGGCGACGAATATGGAAGCACTAATGAGGTGAACTTCGCAAATCATCAGCAGCCTTCGTGGCTGGCAGGTAAGTACTTTTCCTTCTCGCAGGTAGACACGTGATTTTGCATTTATTCTCATGCATCGTTTACATTCTTCTGCCTTTCAGCCACCGCACGTAATGCAAATACCATCTGCCCAGGTGCAAGTATGCACGTAATGAGTCAAAGGAAGACATTGTTCAAAATAATGAAGGACACTGTGAGAGAATGGTACGAAGAACGGCTGGAAATGATACAGAGGAGGCTGCAGAAAAATCATTTAGCAACAGATCATTTATTGAGATCGGATAACTTTCAACATCCACCTCCCTACTTTGCATTGCATCTATTAAGGTGTTTGGGGACATCGGCGTCGTGGGAAGAACGGGCTACATTTCTGACCTTCTTGACATCATTTCTTAAGACAAGTTTATTCTGCACTGAGCACGATGTCCATGAAAGAGGAAAGCTCATTCATCAACTTGCCAAGTCCAACCGTGTTTTGTTCTTGGAAGCAATCAATAGCAGCGATGGACTCGCATCAAAGACTGGGCTAAGTCGTGGCTTCATCTCCCTCTACAGAAATAAGCAGGATGCAGTGCACGACTTCGAAGAGGGTAAATCATACGGAGAAGAGTTTTCTTTTCTCTCCTATGAAGAAGTGAGTGTGCGGCAAGATCATTATTAATGTTTGAACCTACTTCTCCGATCCAGTCAAACGTTGGTTTCCTAAATCTAACATTTGTTTCCTACATTATTGCAGGCGGTCAAACTGGAGCCTCGCATCCAAAATCTACCGATTAATGAAGAAGTGGTCGCCGTGCATAGAAGAGCCGACTATACTGCCGATTGCGCAGTATTTATCAAAGATCTCACTAACAGAATTACTCATGAGTACGGCGTCGAGTATAAGAGTGGTCTGAAAGGAGAGATTCAGGGCATAACCGCAGCCAAGTATGCCATTGAAGACAGCAGATCAATTATCGGGAGCAAAGCTTTGGCAACAGATCCAGTAGCAAAGAAACAACGATTCTCGCTGCGAACAAAGGATGGTCGTTCACATGATTTCGACTTCGTTGTTCTCGCTGCTGGCATCAACACCCCATTATTTGCGAGAATGCTCTCTATAGGTGATTCCTGTCCAACATATCCGCTAAGAGGATATTCCCTCACGATCTACTCAGATAAATTGAGTGCAGAAGAGACGAAGGCAGCGTCATCAAAAAATCTTTTGAGTCAACCTATCAAAATTGATGACATGTATTGCTCTTCTGTGGGGGCGAATATGGCCAGAATCGCTGGCTTCGGAGAACTAGTGGGTTACAGGGATAAAGCGACAGATGTGCCTTCTGTGGCTCCAAGGGTATTGACTCGTTACGGCAAGACACTCTTTCCTGAGAGTAAGATCAAAGAAGCAAATGCTTTGCAATGTTTCAGACCACTTAGCCCTGATGACTTGCCAATAGTAGGCCCTGTTCGTTCGGTTCCAGGAGTCTTCATTCACAGTGGCCATGGTACATTAGGATGGACACTTTGTCTGGCTACTTCTGAGTGTTTGGCAACAGCTCTGACCGATGAAATTGTAGGAATCAAGCAAGCAGAAATTTTTCACCTCCCTGGAGATATCTCTATTGAACGCGCTCAACTTTCTCCAGATCGTTTCATGTAGATAATGTAGGCCCAAATCGATATTCATTTAGCTCCTTTTCCCCGCCTTCGTGGCGGCTTGACATTTCGCTTCCATTCCTGCGGGAGATCTTCAACTTTGATCATTTTAGGTTCCATCGTTCCCAACGCAGCATACCTCTCCTTCCCACCAATGGCTTTCCAAAACTGATAATCTAGAACACAATCTCGAAACGATTCCAATGCAAACTGTGAGACAACACCATCATTACAGCACTGCTTCCATAGCATCAACAGTAATGGAGTATATCTCGAGTTATCAAAATTCAAGTGAAATTTGTATGCAACAAACATGAATGCGTAGGTCGCGTGAGTTGGCTTGGCATTGAAGTTATTTTTCCCCTTCAGCAAAGCAAACGTGCGGTTGGCGATTGATATTGGCGTGTCATTGGCTTCTTTTTCAATATCTTCGTGCCAAGTGACAGTTGCATGAGCGCAAGCTTTTAGCACCAAATTGAAAAGGTCAGCATCGGGGCGAAGATCTGTCCTCCCCTCAACTGAGTACTTCTTGATCATATCTTTGACAAGAGCCTCGACTCTCTGGGGTGAGTCTTTCTGCCATTGTCGGATCCATGCATCAATACACGACCTATAAGAAATGATATCTGGTAAGATAGAACTCTTTCCTTCTTTGAACAGCTCATCCCTTTGCTGAAGGAGCTCTTCACACTCTTCTGCCAAATCTCTAGACTTGCTTTTGGCCAAGACATCAAGGAGTGAATTAAAAGTGACGATGTTTGGCCTAGACTTCACCTCAGCAGTATTTCCGTAATTTTGATCCATTTCTTTGAACAGTTTGCGGGCGCGATCAGGGCCATTGACTTGGTCATCCCTCCACTTCGCGATTATCTGATTGTAGTCAGAAGCGGCTATGTATACATTGCTGTGCTCCTTTGCAAACAATTCTTTGCGCCGGAGGATTTGCTCTGCCCTCTCAGCGGCATCGGGACGATTACTTTTGCACCAAGCCTTGATGCAAAAACCAAATGAAGCATTGTTTGGTGATAACGTTTCGTGCTCAAACAGGTAGCTCAGAATCGACTCTGCCTTTTCTGATGCTGAGGTAGAGTTGTCACCGTTCTTCTCACATTCGCACCAAGCATTAATTATATTATTGTAATTGTGTAATAAGCGCTCACGTTTGAAGCTAATTTCCCCGGAAGCGTTCATTGTTTCCAGCTGACGCAACAACTCAGTAGCCTTTTCGGCCCCCTCAACAGTCCCTGACGTAGTATAAACTGGAAGTACAACTTAGTAAGAAGGAGAGTGTAGAAAGACTGAAATAATTCAAACAAACCGATGCAAACTATCAACTTACTATTCATCATTGACTCAAAAGACTTCGCGGTTGGTTTCAAATCTTGACCATTAAGATTTAGGTCTTTCAGATTGATTCCGTCAACATTGAGAAAGTCCGAGCTGACCTCTTGTCCGCCCAAAAGAGAATCGGAAGAGGAAGTGTTACCTGATGATTCATCACTGAAGAGTGTTGACATAATTGCGTGAGTGTGAACATCTGGTCGTGCCGATGAAAGATTTACGTCCTTCTCCATTCGTCCGAGTAGCTGAAGAGCCGATTGACGATTTCCAAGACGAGCATAGGCTTTCAATAGCGCGTTACATGCGGTGGTGTTTGGTTCAACGTTCGCGACTAGTTTTGCATCAGGAGAGTGTGGCTGAATACTGTTTCGGCGTTGATACAGTGATTCCATTTTGCTCAAGAGTTTCTCCAGAACTTGAGGGCTATCGCTGTAGGCCAAGGAAGACATGACTGGAACAAACGATGTTGTATTTGGCCTTGCGATATGTCTTGGATTAGACTCATGGCTTTCAATCATATACGACAGCAGCGTCTGGGCATGAGCAAGTCCTTTGTCTTTTTTGTTACAGCTAAGATAACCGCTAATAACAGAATTGTACATTCTTGTATACTTCATGTCTGGGAATACCAACGAAGGGCTCATTCTCATCTTATCTTTTTCAAATTCGAGAAGGTATTGCTTTGCTTTGTCTGCATATGATATGTCCATATAGCTATTTTTGGCCAACGAGTCTACAATGGAAGCAAGCGACTGTAGATTGTACAATTGTTTCTCTTTGGCAGCTTCAAACACTTCAACTGCTTTCATCGGCTGCGAAGCTTTCCCATAGAGAGTGATGACATCATTAATCGCATTTATCATGACAGATTTTTCCGTCTCAAATTTTGAGCCCGATAATAGCTCATTCATATGTATTGAAGCCTTTTCCGCGCATATAACACGGGATTCGTCATCCTGAGCTTGCATCGCACATGCTGCCCAAGCATTGATACCAAACCCACGAGTGATAGCATTAGGGCTTACCGATTGACTCATTTCCTCGATGATGTTATCAATTTGGTTGCAGCATTCGTAATGTTCTTCCCAAGAATTTATTGCTGGAAGTCGTGATAAAGTTCGAATGAGAGCGTTGTAGGTGAATTCGTTGAGGACGCGATTAGAGTCGCGAAAAATGTAGGGAGGACCAATTTTGTTCTGTGAACACCATTCCAATTGATCATCCCATTCCTTCATTACAACGAAAATGG
Organism: Skeletonema menzelii; assembly: GCA_036940005.1. Classification (NCBI taxonomy): domain Eukaryota; phylum Bacillariophyta; class Thalassiosirophyceae; order Thalassiosirales; family Thalassiosiraceae; genus Skeletonema; species Skeletonema menzelii. The sequence continues at coordinate 13,537 of JALLBH010000198.1, read as the reverse complement.
AAAGAACCAAATCACACGCCTCGTTAAAAGTGGATGATGTGTGACTGAGTGCAGATAGAAGTGCTGTAAATGTTCTTGAATCTGGCAATGCATTGAATACTCTTGGATTTCTTCCGTGGGCTACTTCTGCATTGTCAGCAATCATTGCCTCTCTCGCTATGCAAGCAGTGTTACATCGATGCACCATTCGTTTGAACAGATCCAGTGCTTTAATTGCAGAATCAGGGTCTGAAATTTTTGACCAAGCATTTAAAGCAATATTGTATGATGCTGTATTTGGAGTCACAGGGATACCATGGGGTGCTGCTACCAATTCACCCAGCGCATTGCTGCTTCCTCCTCGTTCTCTCCACGACGCCTGTATTGATTCAAATGTATCCAATTGTGCACGTTCCTTCTCGTAGTACTCATGCATCATTTCCAAAATTCCTTCCGTCCGCTCAGCGGTAGCACTCGATATCTTCTTTGCGTATTCGTCTTTACTGTCAACACGTTGTTTTGGGCTCATTCCTGCCCAAGCTTTCATTACAGTATTAAACGAAATGCCATCTGGCTGAACATGTTGTAGTATTGTTTCTGGAGATGGCTTCGTTTTCTCTCTTGCTACAACTTCAAGCAGTAACCTCTCACAATTCATGACCATTTCACGACGAATTTCAGGTCTTGTACCAGACGCAGAAGATCCCAATTTTGCATATGCATCTAGGACGGAATTGAACATCATTAGTGTTTGATCGTAACGACGTTGATCTTTGGGGCTCCACGGGACATTGTTTCCATCCAATGAAGTTGATGGCACCACAGATGTATCACCACTATAGTCAAAGTCATCAACGTCACTGACAGTATCCTGCTCATTGACAAAGTCTTCATCTGCATACTCTTCTTCCCCTACTTCGCGCAAAGCTACTAAATATTCCATCAGAGGATTATATTGCTCGCCGATGAAGCCAATTCTCCCTATTCGAATAGGAACACGTGGTAAAACTAGCTCATCACAGATATCACTATTTCGGTTGCCGGACGTGTATAGTATCTGCATATTCGACACGCTTCTCCAAATCTCTTCGGCTAATGCAGCAGCTGTTTTCGTTGCTGCCCGTGTATAATTGATGTTTTGAGAGTTGAAGTCATATCCAATGAGTGAATTTCTGCCTACTCTGCACGTGTTAGACAGAGCAGCGGTCGTTAGTAGGCTACACTCAATCATTTTATCGATTTGTGAACTGTGTACAGTCATTATGGGTGGAGAATCGTTCCGAGTTGATATGTGCGAGTAGTATTGAGGTATACCGATCAGCTCTAGCAGTAATGCACAGACCATCGGCCCAGGCACTTTCTTCTTTATTGCATTCATGCTTTCATCGTTTCCCATACTTTTATTGCCAGCTGTATCATGTTGATTGTTCACTGGTACATCTATTTCTATGAAACTATCTATCTTGCTGTAATGAATAATTGCCATATGAACATCATTCAGTAATTGTGAAGGTACAAGTAGCATCGTCCTCGCTTCAACTGGTGATATTTGTAACTTTTGTAATAGAATTTTATCCTCTCGTGCATCGAGTAGAATTTGTTCAAAACCACGAAGTGCATAACCACGTTGAGTTAATGACGAGTTCGATGACAGAAGACGTCTTGCAATTTCAGTAATCTCTTTTGATGGCTGCATCGATGGTGATTTATCGGCAGACGAATCAACACGAGGATGATTTTTCCGAGACCTTCGCTTATTTCGAACAAAGCTGTCAGCGGCACTATCGGTTGATGTGAATCTATTGGTCACATCAAGGCAATGAAGTGACGACATTGGCCCCATCGTCAGCGTTGATAGGCGAAACTGAGTTCGTGATACTCGCGATTGTTGCAGTGTCCGCCGCTGCCACGCAAACAGCTGACGGCTACAGGAATGAAGCCATCGAGATTGCATGTTATCCTAGTGTTATACAAATCAACAGGCTGTGCAACATCAACAGCTAGATATCAAGAGCTGAGTGATGTCATTTTGATTTGGTGGTGTGGGGTTGGCTGGGCGGTAGCGAGATACCGCTCTCTATCTAAAGTGACGCATTCTTTTATTTGGCTTTCTCCCCGCCCGAGTTCTCTCTTCTTGTCGAAAGGATCAGGGCGCTAGCCCCCAAATTTGATCCCATCCACAATCTAGTTATCTATCTACACTGTAACGCATTCTTTCGGGCATCTGCATCAGCCCCCAACCCCCAAAACCCAAACAACCTTGAATGACCTTCTCGATCTTATTCTCGATGATATGAATGACCAATCCAAAAGTATCGGGTTGATGATGTAGCCTACATATCTCACCATTCTTAACCAGCCACCCTCCTTACCTCCACTTCTTCATCCATTATTCTCGTGTAACAACAACACGAAGATGAGGCTGTGTACAACATTGACCAGCAGCACTGTGTTTGCCTCTGCGGTCACAATTTTATTTGCAAATCCTCGTCGACCATCACACCAGAACTATTTGAGATTTCGAAACTCTCAACCAACGAACAATCAACACATACAGTGGAAGATAAAGCGGAAACTCGTAGAGAAGGGAGATTGGGACGAAGACGATGATGATTTCGACAGCAGCGTACCATTCCACGTGCAAGATGATGATGCGACAAACAACATCAGTAATCAAGATCAAACACCAATAATAGAAGAGAATGAATCTGAGACATATCTGGAGAGATACAACGATGGGCTCCATGAAAACAGTGCCAAGATAGAAGGAGAATCGAAAAAGAAAGAAAAGGGAATTGTCTTTAGTGATTCGGCAGGCGACAAAGAGGCGGAAGAAGAACATGTTGTCCCTTTGCCTCCGCCGCCACCACTTCCTTCTACAGAAAATTCGACAGTCGTGACTGAAGATGAGGAGCAAATAATGACCGAACAAAACAGCAAAGTCAATGTAAAGAAATCAGTTCATAAAAAAACTTCCGCTCAAAGTCACTCTTCAACAAACAATAAGCACAAAAGCAAACACGAAAACAAGCAGCAGGCAACACAAGATGAGTCACAAGATGAATCAAAGACTGCCGACACAATATTTGATGACTTACTACGCGGATTTACCTTTGCTGCCACCTTCTGTGCCTTGACAATATGTATATACAAATTCTGCGGCTATGTCTGTGTCAAATGTGGTATAGTACCGGATGAAAGAGTACTGAAAGCACGTTGGAGACGATCAAGATTAAAGAAAAAGAGAGCGTACGGAGATTCCAACGTTGTGCCACCATTAGATACTAGAAAATGGGCCGAATGGTCAGCAAAACGAGGGCGTGTCAATGGTGGTGTTTGGGATAGTGGCTTCGATGATATTGAGAATAATAACGGAGGTTCCCGTGATGATTGTAGCGAAGATGGTGCGATTGTATTTGATAACTCTGGTATTGAAATGGCTGAATGGGAGGGTACTGGAAATGACTCAGGATCAGAGATGGAACTAGAATTTGGCGAAGGAGACGAGTTGGAAGACAAAAGTCATGATGAACGATTGTTTGATGGAGATGACGATGGAGAGGGGGTTGAAAAAGAGGCCAACAAGTTCTTTGAAAAACAGAGCAAGCACACAGTACCAAAACAGAACACAACGAACAATAAGAAGAAGAAAGACTCGAACAAACCTAGATCGCAGCTGAAATCAAAAGTCTATGAAAAGATACACGAATTGGATGCACCTTCATTATTCAATGCGTCTTTTGATGCTCTTGATCCTCCTTCTGGAGAAAATGGGCTAAGCTCAAAGCCCAATAATGGTGATGGCGATTCAGCCTCTTCTGCTGCCAAAGACTTTTTACTGGAGGTATCAAATGGCGATCTCCCTGAGTTAGATACGAACAATAACAAAGTTCAAGACGATGATCAAGAAAACGATGAAGTGATCGACAGCTTTGAAAGTGCAGATGATAGAGGGTATGATGAAGACGCGGATTTATTGGGTCTGAGATCAGACTCTCCGCCGCCATTAGACCTTGAGGAGATAGAAAAGAATCTCGTTGAGAATATGAACAACGCCAAGTTTTATTGATTATAACGTAATGCATATACTTCGATTACAACTGTTGACATAAAGGATCATTTCATTGCGTGCACCGTATTCAGGCCCAATGATTCCCGTTTTCAGACTTCCCATCTTCTGAAGTGTTCACAAAATCCATTTCTGCGTTGAAGTCTCTCCTCCTTTAGCAAGTACCTACCTATTGTACGCCCGCAGCCGGCAGAACATCATCCATTATATCACTACCATTGCACGTTGCATAACAGCACGAATAATAGTAGTCAAGTATCATCATGAAAGGCGAAAAACGTCATCAAGGCAAAATCCTTCGGCTCCATTTTTCCTGCCACGCCGAGCTACCCCTCGGCACCACCCTCCGTGTAACTTCCACAATCGGACCTCCACCACAGAACGACGTCCCCGCCGACGACAACAAAGACAATGGAGACGATCACAGCGTCAGCTCGGACATTTTCAGCACGGGAAATTTGGCAGATAAGGGGAGCGTTAGCGCCAATTTGGCAAGGATGCACAATCGATTGTTGCAGAATACTGTCGAAATGTACACTGATCCGGAATCGTACCCTATTTGGAAAACGACCAAGCCGGTGGTGGTGATTGATGACGGGGGGTATGCGGAGAATGCTATAGCCGCGACGATGGAGAGAGATGCTGCATATCAGGAGGGGGGCGGTGGGTTATTGAGACCTTTGTTACACCGTTATCGATATGTGGCTGTCACTCCTGGCGCGACTATTGACTGGTCGATGTGTTCGAAGAGAGATCATGATGATGATGGAAGTGCTTCCACGGGCAGGGGAAATTTAACTGTTGCGACGACTCCACCGGGGAGTGATGATGAGGAAGAACATACTACCAATACGCGACGATCAACGGCATCCATATCGCCTTCAGAAGTGGGTGGCGTCTCACATCATGAGGAGGAAGAAGCCGAGATTCAATTCCCTCCCGTACTTTATGAGAATCCTCTCCCACCTAGTTCAGAGGATAGTACAAAGAGTAAAGGAAGCGATGATGGCAACAAAGGGAAAAAGCACAAACGCCATCCTAGTTTGTTTGACACAATGGGCAACCCTGTTGTTCTGTCGGGCAGTCAGATTCAGGATGAAAATAATCCTTCGTCTAGTGGATTAAGCTCCGCTACATCCTTTGCATCTATCGTTGGCAATAATACTCCGCACGCCGTGCTAACATGGGAGGGTGTGAGTGCTCTTCCATACAGAACTCGTTCTCTTACATATTCTGATGTGGACGATGTAAAAGATATCGAAGTTGTAGATCACTGGAATGTCAGCGCGGACCCCTCCTTCCAAACGTATTGGTCATCACTTGAAGAAGGAGAGGATGATACCATCAAGGGGGCGACTATCACTGGAAAAGAAAGCACCAACGCAGTTGAGGCTAATGAAGATGACGATCCAATGGATAATTCGGAACGTGAGGGGTCGGAACCAGAATCTATGTTTATTGCATGCTACCATCTTCCTGTCATTCTTACGCGTGACCCTGAAACATTTGCATGGACTGCGTGTTGGTCAGAATCACTCATTGCAAAATCAGAAATGCATGGAGTCTCCTCAACCCGAAAGACGACGTGGCTTGGGACTGTTTCGAATATCCCAGTGCAAGCATTACGTGATCCGAATGAGAGGGAGGCAATTCGAAAAGTGTTGGAACCTATGGATTGTATACCAGTCTTTTTTGAGGAGGAGCATTTGCTTGATCTCATGTATCTGGGCTTTTGTAAGCAAGTTCTGTGGCCAAGTTTTCATAATGTTGATTTGTTGGAGCTGGCCACTAACGGATGGGGGCAACGACAAACAAGCATGAGTACATCTGACCCTGTAGAGGCTTGTAGATTGGCGGCAGCTGAAGCACATGCGAGGAAGCATTCTGGAAGTGTATCGCAAGAACCGATAAAGAAGGTGCAAAGTGATTGGGATCAGAGTCGTTTGGATAGTTGGTGGCAAGCCTACATCAAAGTGAACCAAAAATTCAGTCAAGTTTTGTCTCAGCTAGTTTCTGGAGGTGACTCTGTCTGGGTTCACGATTATCATCTTGCTCTTTTGCCCCGCATGCTGCGTGAGTTGCGAAAGGAAACGGACGTTGTGACTGATGGTAAGAAACCTCCTCTATCATCTATCGACGAGGGTGCGGCCGAAGAGGGTGCAAAAGATCTTGTTCGCCCGGTGCGAATGGTATTCTTTATCCACGTGCCATTTCCAACGTCCCAGGTCTTTCGAGAGCTCGAGCATGGTGAGGCTTTGTTAGAGGGGATGCTCCATGCCGACGTAGTTGGTTTTCATGCCTTTGATCATGCACGTCATTTCCTCAACGCGGCAAAACGCATTCTAGGACTGACCTACGAAAGTTTGGCAGGTGGTCTTATTGGAGTAAGACACCGAGGCACCAAAATCTTAGTTACTGTGAGTAATGTCAGTGTGGAAACCGACATTATTGATGCATTGCTAGTGTTCCCTTCAGTTGAGGAAGAATCGGAGTTTTTGAAGAAGAAGCATGAGGGGAGAAAAATAATTGCAGCTATTGACGTTGCACAGCGACTCTCGGGTGTGAGTTTGAAGTTATTAGCATTTGAACGTCTCCTCACTGACTACCCGGTGTGGCAGTCACAGGTAGTGCTACTGCAACGTTGTCTTATACCTGCAACGCGTCGAGTTGATGAGGCGGATACGCTCCGAGAGGTTCGATCATTGGTACAACGTATCCAGACAAGATTTGGGCGCAATGTGATTGACTATGAAGAACAGGTTGGCAGCGTTCTCCCTATTGACCAGAGACTTGCTATCTGGACCACGTCAGATGTAGTAATGCACACGCCGATTAGGGAAGGCTTAAACTTGTGCCCATTGGAGTACGTGTATGCAAGGAAAGAACCTGCTACTCCAGGTATAGTGATTGCATCTGAATTTGCGGCTGTAAGCGCTATTCTCAATGGTGCTCTTAGAGTTAACCCATTTGATATCAAAATGTGTGTGACGTCGATGGATTATGCTCTCTCGATGAGCTCAGGTGAGCGGGATGCCCGAAGAGGACGTGACATTGATTTTGTTTCCTCTTGTCCGTCTGGTCTTTGGACTCGAAATGTGTTGCGTGATTTGAATGATGCGACTGACCAGAGTACAAGAACAGAAGCCGTCGGAGATGGTTCACCAGATGCAATACTAGCAAGGGAGATTGAATTAGGTCTTGAAAAACTTGACTTGCCGTCCCTTGAGCACGCATACAAAACATCGAAGAAGAGGGTCATCTTTATCGACTTCAATGGAACTCTGGTGGTGAAAGAACCAGCTGGAAAGTATTTAAAGCGTGAAATTTTGGGCACGTCAGGCTTCAAGCCTTCTCAGCTAACGACCCTTGCTTTGAACAGACTGTGTGCAGACCCCAAGAACACAGTGTACGTTGTGTCTGGTGACTCTCAGCAAAATCTAGAGATGGCTGTTGGAAATATTCCCGGACTTGGCTTGGCGGCTAGTAATGGAGCATGTTTTGCGCACCCGGCTGGTGCTGAGCGCGTTTGGGAATATCTTGACTTTGGCGTGGACTGGAATGTTGTCAAAAAAGTTGCAATGCCGATTATTTCAAAGTTCACCGCCAGGACGAATGGCTCGTTTGTGAAGCTTACACACTCTAGTATTGGGTGGTCTTATTACTCTTGTGATCCCGAGTGGGGCTCACTACAAGCATCTCATTTGGTGACAGAGCTGGGAGAAGCGCTGCGTTCCTTCGATGTTCGCTTCGTTTCTCTGAAAGGAATTTTGGAGGTTGTCCCAAAAAAATTGCACAAGGGCCACATAGTGAAACAAATTTTGGAAGAAGAGCAAAACAAGAGTGCAGTAGACTTTGTATTATGCATGGGGGATGACATTAGTGATGAAAAAATGTTTTCGGCCGTGATTAACTTTGCCTCGGATTCCGATGAACGAAATTCATATGCATTCAATGTTGCAGTAGGGAAGAAGCCAACCAAGGCTTCATTCTTTGTAGAAGATGCATCAGAAGTTGGAAATGTTCTTGTTGCTTTGAGTGGAGATGTGCGTCTGTTTGAGCGTCAGGCTTCTCATGATGGATCAAGAGCTTCACAGGAAGATTTCTTTTCTTAAAGCTTCGAGAGTAGCTCGATATGGGTGTAATGTAATTGGAGTTGCCCGACAAATAGAGTTTATCTCGCTTTCAGGCTGATGTAATCAATCTTGGCGCTAGAATAATGGTTGATGTAATATAAGCCTCATCATTGGAAACTACTCATTAATTACATCTTTCAAATTGTTCTTCAGCCTAGTAACATGAGTCGCGACTTTATGTGTCTTTGACTGGTACCATATTGTTTCAAAAAGCTTAAGGTTCAACAGAACCGACTCAGCCCACGAGTTTGCTGGATCTTTCAGCCATGCTTTTGGTAACATGAATGCCTTCTCTTGGCCTTTATCTGACACTAGCCACAGCTTATCACCTGCAGAGACTCCTGATGGCGGAAGAAATGGAACTATATCTAAATCATTTTCGATGCGAATTGTTTGGCTCGGGAGTAATCTCTCCAGTGCATCTCTATCTTTCTCTGCCCGACATACTCGAGGGCCAGCAACTGACAATACATTTGTTACGCGGTATCCTCGTTTTTTCAGCTTAACCGCGACTAACAATGCAACTGCACCGCCCAAGCTATGTCCACTTACTTCCACAGTGCTCAAGTCACTTGGTTTCGCTAGCAAAGGGAGAACATCCTCAACAACTCTATCGGCATGTTTCTTGAAACCGTGGTGTACATGACATCCCAGTTCCTCGTCATATACAAACCATGATTGCAGGCATGTCAAAACGTCAACTAACAAAGTGGTACCTCTACAAAAGATTTCTTGCTTCGAGTGCCCATTCGGTTTAATTTCGTAGTATAGATAATAGCATTCGCGTTGAGCCATATCTATGTTCTTTTCGCTTGAATTAGTATCACTTTCTACCGATGATTTCACATTCACAGTGTCTTTCAATAAATTATCGTCGCACATGTAACTATCAGACTCCACTGCAGTATTTTTTGCATCGTTGCATTCGTTAAAGGAAAATAACGGTTGACTCAAATCTCTGACGATCAGTCCACCGTGATAACCATTTTCTATGTGGTATTTTCGAAGCAAGTTCAATTCTTCCTTCACACTTTTAGTTGAGCCCATGAGACCCGCACGTTTTATTGTTTCAATGATATGCAACGCTTTATTTCGTGAGAGAAGGCCACTGTCCTCGACCGAGGTTAATGAGGACACTTTTTCGTGGCGATTATGACGTGTGTAGAGGGAGACAGCTGAAAGTGAGCTGACTGCCGCCAATGCGTAGGCAACATACCTATGCTTTCTCGGATGTTGATTGTTAGAAGAAGAAACAGCAACAGCAGACGAGAATGATCTTCTCTGTGGCAACAGTGCTGCCCTCGCCGTTATTGAACAAATCGGTGGCATTAGTAGGGCATTAGTATATTGCTGTGCATAAAATTCGAAGATTGTATGGTACTTTTGGCGATCTGTTACGGGACAAACCACGCGAAGATCAAGGGAGATAGTTACGGGGTCAGTCACGGGAAAATCGCCAAAAGTACTATCCACCATGATGACCATGACCTGCCAAGGCCAAGAGCAGTCATATGCATAATATTATGTAATATATTAAATCCACTCTGATACTTTGTGCAGGCCAGCGAATTCTAATAGTACACAACATTGCCGTCGGAATATTGTAATGAGTAGCCTAACAACCTACGATAATTCCAAGCAACTCCGCAGAGATTCGTCCTATTCGTCACTGAAAGACAAGGCATTTGTTCAAGCCCGCTCTCCTTCCGAAATTATCTCCTCTTTCTACGAAAATATGACGCTGAAGCTCGCGATAGAAGTCATCGCCTCCATCATTTGTTTCTTTGTTGGCTGCTATTTGCCAAAGGTTTTTCAATACAATGGGTTTCTGAATATTCGCCCCATACCATATCAGATTACTCAAGCTGGAGATGTATTAATTGATTTGACGTTGGCCAATGAGCTTATACCGAAGTCAGACGCAACATTTCCTGGTCCCAAGCTATGGTTTGTCTCGCTTTGGATACCATTTTGTGTATGCGTAATCCTTGGTGCGATATTCCCTTTGGTTGTCTCTACATTACCTAACAACACACCATTTCACAACGTACATGCCGGAGTATGTACCATCCTCGTTGCAATAGGCCTGAGTGAGTTAGTTACACAAACATTCAAAATTTACGTGGGAAGATTACGACCAAACTTTTATCAAATGTGTGGTTTTGACACGTCGACATTGGCATGCACCAACGGAGACGAGATGGAAATGGAAGCCAGGATGTCCTTTCCATCTGGACATTCATCATTGAGCTTTTGCGGAATGATGGTTTTGACTTTGTTTCTGATTGGAAGAGTTGGTTTAGGGAGATCAATTGTACCAAAAACTGCATATGGGAAGGGAAAGATATTGTTGCTACTTTCCTGTAGCCCACTGCTGCTAAGTTTTTGGATAGCAACATCTCGGTTGACAGACAATTGGCACCATCCGAGTGATATCCTTGCTGGATCTGCTTTGGGGTCAATATGCGGTTTGATTTCCTATCATCTCTTCTTCCCTCAAATATTCTCCCCATTATCAGGAGTGCCTGTCTCTGTTCAAATCATTGAAGCGACGTCAGAAAGAGAAGCAGACCACGTGACTCTTGAAAAATCGCTTAGCCTCCCAATTTACAGCAACGCTTGATTGGGATTCTGAACAGGTCAATGAGCAGAATATGAAAATGAACATATATTAAAAGCAATACTTATGAAGACTCTGTATGATGGTATGATAATTCCATTATTAAATCACAGCGTGATCAAGTGACTTATTCTCACAGGTGCTGTTATGTTTTCAAGTACTTTGACTGACAAGTAGTTATGCCCGGTAGTTGCAGCTGCCGAGGAAGCAGCTCCGAACTTCTTCAGCAGCCGAACACACTTTCCGTTGGGCCATATGTCCCATGTTGATGGGTCAAGGAGTTGCCCATTATATCTCATCTCGATATCCGTATTATTCAAGAACATGTTGGTAGCAATATCCTTCCCGCAACATCCACAGACTACTACTAAACCAACCTCCTGTTTTGGTAATCGGAAGACAACGCTGCCGCTGTCCTTCGAAGTGGCCGAGATGGCACCGCACCCATCTAAATGTCGGCATACTTCTTTATCATCGCGGTCTGCAAAAAAAGCTTGATCTTGTTTTGGAACTCCGTGCCATAGATCCTTCTCCTGGCCATCAAGCCATGGTTCCCAATTTTGAAGTTCACCTTTGTGAGGGTTGAAATTATCATTCGGATCTTCCACCTTGGCTCCCCACCATCCGTAGGTCGGCCTCTCATAGTTGATGCACCCAGGAGCCTCATCAACAGTACAATACAAAGGGTCACAAAGTTTCGGTTCTGGAAGTGATGTTTTGAGCATAATCTTTCGTTTCTTAGCTGACCATGTCTCAAGGGGGTCTCTGCCATTGTTGATTTCGGCTTCAATCCGATCTAGTGCTTCAAGCATTGACTTTGCATAAAGATAAGAAAACGTATCGGCCACAAATTGAAACGCTAACGGCCCCGGATGCCAATTCCTCATAACTACACCAAGACTTGCTTTCCTATTCGGATCTTCTTCATTTTCACCATAGCGTGTTACATTGTGATAACCATCACCAACATGCCCTCCTACAAAGTGATTCACTTCGTGTTCTTTGAATGCGGTTGTGTAATCATATCCTCCTTTTGCGTATCCAGATCTCATGTAGAATGCATTATAGCCGTACTTAGCGTAGTATCGAGCAAGGTCATATTCCATCATTGAGCCACCAGCGTCAGTATCTGCTGGCATGTATGGCTTACCAGGAAGTTCAAATGTGTTGAAAACATGAACCGGTGGTTGTCGTGGTAGCATTTGAGCCCAGCGCACTAAGGTTTCTCTTGCCTCTAAAGCGTGTTCATTGCCGACTTCGAAATATGTCCAGGTGTAGCTGGAAAGGAAAGAGGAGTGTAAGTATTTGAGCAATGAAACGAACAAGACAAATGTGCTTGAAATTCAACTTACTGGGCAATATCAATATTTGGGGACACATTTTGCTTAATACAAAATACTTGGTTGGCAAAATCATCGCCACAACCACCTCCTAGAGAGCATGAGCAAGAGGTTTAAAGAGAAATGATGGAGTGAGAGAAGCAAGCCTAACACAACGTGCTCATAGATTCATTTACTGTGCTACTTACCTTCGCCAGCGTTTTGACAGACGAGCTTCATCCCAGCTGCTTCCCACACAGGTCCAAAAGTCCGCTCCATTTGTCGCTCATAAGAATCGAAATTGCAATTGTCGTGGCCTGCAGCTACACTGGATCCAATTGTCCCAATGATAAACTCCTTTTGATCATTAGTCACAAGAGCACGTGCCATGGTGTCGACAATTTTATCCTTCATCGCGATCTTGTCAGTATCATTTGTTTGTTGATCAAAGTTCCAGGGTACCAGCCATGACTCTAGCATCATATTTTTCGATTGTTCTACTCCATTATAATATTGCTCTAGCATGGAGACGAGATTTTGGGCTGCTTCCCTTGTAGCTTTTAGACGATCTAATGTGAATAAGCCATCTGGTGCGGTTTGTTCTACTGTTTCTTCGGTTAGAGTGTCCTCTACTTCTGTTGCTTCCTCGGTTGCGATTCCTTCGCTCTTTTCTTCAGTTTCGTTGTTGTCTATATCATTATCTTCATTATCTTCAGCTGGCTGTGTTTGCTCTAATGATTCCTCATTGTTGTTTGCCCGATCTTCTTCTTCTTTTGTATCATCTACTACAATTGGAGCAACATCCTCGTGTGCTTTGGTTTTAGGACGCAGTAAATGAAACTTGTTAAGATCCGGCTTTGCCTCGGTATCTTCCGGAGTAATCGACTCGTCTATCATTTCCTCCTGTTCAATATTGAAAAAGACAATTATCGCAGCTATGATTATGACCAGGAATGACCATTTGAGCACACCTGGTCGCTGAGCGGCGTTTATCCGTAACTTTCTATACTTGACATTAGTCGATGCAAGAAGAGACCTTTGTTCTTTAGAGGGTGTTGGCTGTTTTCTATTGGAAAAGGATGCAAATTGATGATTGTTAGTCTTCGTAGACGCGGATGAGCCCGAGTTGGTAACGAGAGCGTGATTCTCGTGCTCAACCTCCAGACCAAATTCTTCGAGAGCAGATGCGTCAGGCATGGTAGCAGGAATTTCGGTAGGTTGATGCTGCGTTGTGTTAATATGCGCTGATTCACTTCTAGAGGGTTCTTCTACCGTATGTACTGAATGAAGGCGATCCGCCATTTTCATGTGAATTTTGTTTGAAGAAGAAGTGTTTGCGTTGAGATTTGAATTTTGATGTCAATAAGAGGCATTCCAATGGTATGAAATCCACGTAGAATCTGCTCACTGTAGGAAT
>JALLBH010000197.1:0-33816 GCA_036940005.1 Skeletonema menzelii | reverse complement strand
ATATTTCCTTCCCTACTATCCGCACCGAGTATATTGGGCCGCTAGATGCTTCTAAGCACTATATTGTAGGTGTTTCATACGATATGTCGTTGGATGAAGTGCTGGCGGCCGTCCCAAATCAAGACTCATCATTTCATCTATGTCGATGTATAGACATTGCTTCGAGAGTGGTTTGTTTGAGCATCGCAGCTTCTCATTCGTTTTTCTTTTGTATCAACTTTAGTGGGTTATCGGCTGCGGATACGGCTTTTATTGACATCGTTCACAAATTCTGATAACAAAGTTCCGTACTTTACAACCAAATTGATACTGTGTATGTACATACATTGCACCATCACTATGAGCAACATTCACTGTTAGTGTCCCATTATAGTTTTTAATGATAGTTTAGGAGTAGACTGATACAGCTCATGCATAATTCACGTGTATCAGTGATGCTAAGCCTTGTAAAGGACCTGATGAGGTCCGTCTTTTAGATTGACACGTGTCTCAATTTTATAAGCAATTCCTACGTTGACTGGCGCCAAACAAATCATCTTCTTCGGTGTATGGTACCATATCATAGCGTGTTGGCTTGGTAGCGTACCATAGGGCGATGTGTTGTTGCACTACATTATGTACCTACTTCTTGTTATTTACTTCCATCCTAAACAGCTCCATCATTAACTTAAAATCTTGTGAATAATGTCGGGCACACAAAAAATAGACGACAATGACGAGTTTTGGTCGGTGGCGATGAATGGTAGAGACGATTATTTTTTGTTGCAGCAAGAAGAAGAAGAAGATGCAGATGATTTTGATTTGACGAGCTGTGATATCTTCGAGCGAACAATAACAACACTTGCAACCGACACATCAGACTTTCGCCCTCTTGTGCTTCGACTTCGTCAAAATAATAGAGATGGATGCCTATCAGATGTCTCTGGCGATATATGGGATGCATCTTTACTGCTTGCTAGCTTTTTGTATGGAACAAACGAGGGTCAGCAGCTCTGCTACGATGCATGCTTTAGAATGCAGTCAACTCAAGTGGATGGAGGTGGCATATTAGAACTGGGGAGTGGTCTTGGATTATCTGGTATTGCTGCCGCTGCAGCAGCTGCGGCTGTCGCTACATTCCATAAAAGGCATACAAAAGATGCTGACAAAGAACAGCTCACTAGCCGCGTCGTGTTGACTGATCTTAATGACAAAAATATAATATCGCTTTTGAGAAAGAACGTCGAGTGCAATTTGAGCAAAATAGGAGAGGATAGTGATTTGAGCGTGACAGTGCAATCGTGCGATTGGTTTAATGTTGCAAGCTCGAGAGCAAATGCCGACAACAACAGCCAGCCTTGCGTTCCAACAGGAACTTTCAATTTGATTATCGGCTCAGCTCTAATCTACATACCAGATCATGCTGTTGCTTGTGCTGAAACAGTATCTCGTTACCTGAGTAAGAGTAATTCAAGCCAAGCAATCATAATACAGCTTCCAGATCGAGCGGGTTTTGATATTTTTTTACGTCGCTGCCATGAGCTGGAGCTCTTGGTATCCTCTCGTGCTATAAGCGAGGACGTAATTATGAACGTAGAAAGAAGAATTGTTTCAGCAACTGACTATCGAATTTACTTTATTAAACCACGAAGTGATTGTCATTAACATAACCATACACATACACTCTCTAACCTTAACTATTCCATCTGATCATCTCCAACCATCACAATTGCACGAGCTCAAACATTCAATACATAACGTTACACGCTATTCACACGTCAGGCATAGGTACGACACGGCAGTCATCGCACACCATCTCTTTCTTCTTCAAGATACCAATCATTTTCTTCTTCGTCTCAAAGGCAGTTCCACACTTCACGCAGTTTGTTTCACTAAAGCTTTTCCTCCTGAGATAGTTCTCTTCTTCTTCAATTTGCTTTTCGATTTCATCCATCTCTGTTTGGATCTTCAAAGCTTTAGTGATATCATTTACCTTCAAAGCATCCTCCTTGTGTTCTTTGAGAACAACTATCATCTCGTTTAAATCAGCCACAGTGGGAAGGGCAAGTCGCAGTGGGAGGAGCTTGCGCACCTCGTCATCAGCGAGAGCAGCCTGTGCCAATGTTTGCCTGTCTACATCGAAACCAGAGCCAACAGCGAGACTAACAGTGGCCTGACGCTCGTGAATAGCATCTTCAAGAGCCCCCCTAGTGGAAAATTGTTGCCGAGCCTCGATAACGAGGGCTGCTTGGTTTTTGCGTGTCTCGTTCTCGTCAGCAGTTGTGTCAACAGCAGTATTTTCTTCTACGTCGGTTGCGGCAGCACTGTATGCAGTTTCATCATCCCCTTCATCGATGTACATGATTTCATGTTTATCCTCATTGATGGGGTCTAGAGTCGACCTAGCATACTTGCTTTCTATATCCTTGATTGAACGCGCCGGTGGCTTTGTTCTGGCAGACCTCTTCTTCGTATTCTTCTTTGCAAGCTTGGATGGCTTGTTCCTACGACGACCCCGGTTTCGCTTAAGATACTCTCCATCTACAGCGTTGGAGTGGTTGACCAACCGCTGCAACTCACGACTAAGCATAATAGGGAGGATGGAATCCAACGTATCTCTATCTAGACGGCGAATAGCTTCCACGTCAGTGACCCATTCTTCTTCGAGGACATCCAAAAACTTTGTCACGTCCATACCTGGGCGACCTGCATTCTCACAAGCCTTTTCCAGGAGCGTACGAAGTGCTGCTTTTGGATTAGCTGAGGCAGCAACTGATTCAACAGCAGTAGAGACTACTGATGCTCCATCAGTCATGGTCACAACTGTATCGTCTTCAGATTTGTGTGGTTCAGATGAATTGAAAGATTTGGATTTCACCGATTTACTAGATTTGGCGGACCTAACAGATTCATCTCCAAATGACATGGATGCTGGGAGTGGTAGTCTCAATGCATCAACTGGAAGCTTATTCAAACCATCTGCTGATGTATTGTATCCTTCATTGATAGATTTCTTTTCTTCATCGGACTCTGCTTTACTGACTTCATCGGCAATAGTCTGAGCCTCACGTTCATCTGTCTTCTTGGCTGCTGTCAAGAAAGAAAATCCAGGTGCCATACCTTCAACATCTGCTTCAATAGAATCATCATCTCCAACTGATTTTGAGGTTTCCAAATCACCCCCAATGGATTTCTTCTCGTCACTCCTGTCCATAGACTTTGATCCCTTCATCATGTTGCGGAATCTGGTACTGAAGCTTGATTTGACAGACGAGTCATCGTCGTCTTCTTGTTCGCGCCCATTCATACTCAAAGATGTTTCAATGCATGCAGAACTTACTCGGGTGGCAGTCTCCATCAAGCGTTGCTTTTCAGCAGCCTTCCTCGCACGTGCGAGCTTGGCAAGCTCTGGTGCAGTACGTCCATTGCGATCTTTGATATCTATACTATCAGCATATACACCAAACAATTGCAAGACAATCTTCTCGCCATCATCATCAACATCCAACCTCGATGCAGCCAGGTGGACGGGCAAAGATCCTCGTTCATCCATTTTACGAGCTGCTTCGGGATAGGTGAGGAGAATCTTGGTTGTTACCTCTAGAGGAGCACCTAAGACGATGGCAGCATGGAGAGGCAACAGTTTCCAACGATATTTGGCTGGTTTTGTTTCTTCTTGTGTTTGATCAGGATCGGAGGCAGTTGCATTCTCTGGAGCAACTTTTCTGTAGACCCAAACCTCTGCCTCATCGGGGCGTTTCTTGAGCCTTTTCATTGCCAAACCCCATGATTTCTGCTGCAAGAGAAGGAATAGTTTCGTAGGATTTTCTTTGTAGTCGACTGCAACTTCTGTGCGCTCAAATGCCTCCTCGGCTTGTTTTACCAACTTAGAATCAAGCCCACCCATTACCTCGTTCACCTTGTCAGTAATAGAAGCAACAGTAGCAGCAGGATCGGCCATTTGAAAAGCCTTTTCAAAGCCTCCAACCTTTAGTGAAATGTTTGCCCATGAAAGTCCACCTGAAGACACTTCTTCTGGTTTTGCAACAACAGACCCTCCGTCTTGATCTTGTACTACCTCGACGGAAGCTTGTTCTGCAATTTCATCCAGTTTAGAAGCCAATTTATCGTCGGTATGCTGCTTGGTTGGCTCGCTTACCTCGCTTTTTTTACTGCTCATGTTCTTCATACTGCTACCACTCAATCCACTTTGCCCCCTCACATATGCCGAGGTGGCAGCCAGCAGCGAATCCAAAGACGAAGGTGCTTCATCCACTTTCTTTTCTTCGACGTTGCTCTTCCTTGGACTGAGCACACCAGTAATCCTGCCGTATATAGATGTAGTATCTGACTCATCTTCTTCCTTAGTATCCGACTCATCGTTTCCCTCTTTAACTTCTTTCGTTGGGTTTCGCACACCCGTGATCTTACTATATATAGATGTAGTATCTGCCTCGTCTTCCTCCTCTTTCACGTCTTTTCTTGGATTTTGCACACCAGTAATCCTACCATATATGCTAGTAGTATCCGTGATTGTGTCGTCGTCGCCGTCGTCTGCATTCTTGGATTGGCTTTCCGCAGATTCGTCAGTCAACGAACATTCCGTTGTTGGAGTTGGACTCCCCTTTCTTGTTGGTTGTGAGGTTGTGGGAGCTTTTTCAGTGTCGCGGCGTTCCTGCTTGACAATCTTACTGGCGGAAGTAATTTGTAACTTCTTTTGTTGTGATGCATTTGAAGCAGAAGAAGAAGCAGAAGACTTCTTCTTAAGCGGAGTTGTCGATTTGGTCACTGGAGGGCTTGTTACCTTGGACTTTTCACGTCTAGAGAACTTTGAGAAAAAGCCTCCCTTTTTCTTGGTTCCGGAGGAGCTACCTGGTCCGGTATCCTCCGTTCTGCCACCAATACTGTAGTTATCTGGGAGGACCGTCTCGACTTCTTCCGTGTAATCCATCTTGGGTGTAGCTGCAGTTGAGTCTTTATCTCTTCCTGCTTTGTGGCTGTTGGTTGCGTTGGATGGAAATCAGATACCACAATATGCAATTCTCGTGCATAAGAAAGGTTGGATCGCTCAAATGAAAAAAGGTCATGTGTAAATGAGTCGAGTCAAAATTTTAGTCAATTAGCCCTTTAGATAAAGGGAAATACTCCTACATAACGTACGTGTATTGAAATAAGTAGGTATCTCATTATGCTCACGTCACTCGATCGATTGAAAGTTGAAAGGGCGGGCCCCTTTCCCCTTTTGCGTGTGTGCATCTTCTACTTCTTATCTCTCACCCCATCATTTCGGTCACATTGACCAAAAAAATGTGATAGAAGGGAAGCCGATCCTCGAGAATCGATTTGATAATACACCATGTCTACAGCGACAATGGCGCCTAAAATAATACAGCGTCCAGCTGGTATCCAGCTGCAGAAGAGGCCCGTGGAGCAGGAGAAAGCTACTACTTCTCGGAGGAGCGACGACACAAGTGGTGAGATGAACGTACTTGCAAAGCCCGAAAACAACCCGCAGCCGCCATCTGCAACGAATCAGAGTTGCGCGAATAATTTGGAGAAGGAAGAGAAAAAAGATAACCCCAGCAGCGTAACGATGAACGCTGCCTCTGCGACCAAATCTGCTGCTGAAATATCTACAGCAGTAGCTCTGGCTGACGAATGGAATCCATTGGAGGAAGTGGACTCAGCACTTCTTACCGCATTATGTGATGCGAAAGAACGCAAGGCGTTAGTCCGCCTCGAAAGTATATTAGTGGACTTCATGAAAGACACATCTCTTACGTCGATTGATGTAGGAGGCGCATTTAATTCCATAGTGGTGGGGCTTCGGCAGCAGCAACAATCCTCTGAGAATGAAACTTCCACTTCTACTGCAGGTGTTGTTGTCACGAATGAGGAAGACGCAACGACGTTCGTCCCGTCTCAATCGCAGGGACTGCAAGATTTATTGAATCAGTATCAACGGGGAATTAGGCAGACTAGCTTCCAACGACTTATTTTGCACCGACTTGCGGATCGATTCAATATTGTGAGGGAACAGATAAATAATGTCAACCCCAACCCTGCTCCCACGACTAATAATGAACGGAACACTAGTGACAGAGGCCTCGTTGACGTTGGGGCCAGCAGCAGCAACAACTATATCAATAACAGCTGGTCCCCACAGCAGCAACAGCAACAGCAGCAAAACTCCTATCCTCTTGGACTTATTCGTTTGATCAAAAAGGAAGAATCATGCATCCCTGATCATCTATTGATCAATCTTGACCTGTCGCTGTTGGTGAATTACAAAAATCCTCGGGCAAGAAACTTTGCCCCCAACAATAACAGCAGTAGCAGCAACAACAACAACGCAGATGAGGGGATGAGAACTCTGTCCGATAATATGAATGCAGCATCTCTAGACAATGCGACTGGAGTGTCATCAATGCCCGGTCCGAAGAAGCCAAACAAGAAAATGGTAATAATGAAGCGTAATTCATCATCCAATACGAGCGGAAGTGGGGAGGGATCAGGAAATGGTAAGCGTGAGGGACGATCACGAAGGAAGAAGCTGGAAGATAGAGAGAAGGCTTATGAGGAGGCAAGAGCTAGGATATTTGGAAAGGAAGAAAAGAAGGAGGCAGAGGGAATCTCTGATGAAAAGGGAGAATGTGCTGCAGTTCAAGAGTCTCCACTCAACTCGTGCCATTCTTCGTTCTCGGCAGAGGAGAATAATGAAGTTCCTCCTACTGGCTCAGAGAGTGCAGAGGTAAGCGATGGCATGGTTCCAAGTCAGCTGATTTCGGGAACAACTCCCAAGAGTCGTTCGGCCTCTCCCTCACCCGAGCCACCGGGTAGCGCTGAAACCGAAGGCGAACCAAAGCAAGGCCAGTCAAAAACAAAAGCTGTCTATCGCAATCGCCAACAGGAAGAAAATGATCCGGATTTTAGACGCCGTAGTGCATATATTCCAGCTGCAACTATGGGGGTTACGCCGAGCGGACACATGCCCCCCGGAGTAACTTACAATATGGTGAATCCATACGCCGTAAATCCATATTCTACAGTCCCTGGCCAACATGTCATGATGCAGCAACAGCCACCCCACTTTTATCCACATCCAAGTCAGGTCACTCCGCAAGACCCAAAGTCGCTCCATTACCCTGGATACACACAACCGCGTGTATTCTATCCTGCTCAACCACAGCCACCGCAACCGCAGCTCCGCTCAACAGAACATCAAGCGCAGCCATCTATAGTACCAAGAAATACAAATGATTCATCACAAAGAGCTCCTCGTATTGAAAGTACCGCCCCACAGGTGAATGATGCCCGGCCACCACAGGCGCCAAGTTGGGGGCCAAACGCTCGACTTGAGGTCAAATCGTCAGAGCCTGCTGCTCCAACAAACTTTGCTTCATCGAAGAAAGTAACCCCTGCTAAGATAACAACATCTCCTGCAAAAAATGAAAAAAGAGAGATCGAAACAACATTGTACAAAGATGAGGACTTCCCAGCGCTGGGTTGACTTACTTGTGTTGTTAATGAATGCTATTTAAATCAATGATCATATAGGCACACCATTGCTTTTGCTTATCCGCGCTGTCATCAACTCAAACAGATAGATAGTAATTACTCTTCAGACTCAGCTCCATCCTCTTTGCCAGCTAAGAACTCCCTTCCAGTGATCAAAGCGAGAGCTGCCAAGGCTCCAATTCCTCCCTTCTTTCCAGCAAGAGTAATAGCCGTCATGATCACACCAGCCGAAACAACTCCAGTGAAAATTGATGACAATGCCACAGCAGTTGGCATTCCCAACAAAAAGGCGCCCATAGCACCAGTCCAAGCTCCAGTTCCGGGCAATGGAATACCAACAAAGGCAGCTAAAGACGCCCATTGCTTTTCAATCGAACCAACACCAAGAGAAGACGATTTCTTTTCCGCTCTCGAGAGAATAGGTGCCATAAGCTTCTTCAATTTATCATTTCTCAATAAAAACATGAGGGGAATAATAGGCGTCATATTCCCCAGCACACAAACCGGAAGGACATGTGTAATGGGCAATCCCATCCATACACCCACGGGAACAGCACCACGAAGTTCCACTACCGGCATAGCCGAAATAATGGCAAGGATGGCTAAATCTGGAATTCCAAATGTTCGAAAGTAGTTGGCAACTTTTTGTCCCGCGTGCAAGTGCTCGACTACCTCCTCGGTTGCTTTGGCCGCCTTGGCGTAGGCAGGACTGGCAACGGATGTGATGGTGCTGGCGATAACTACGAATGATAATGCGGCCTTGGCGATGGATTTAATGTGGGCAGCCTTTTTGCTGGGCTTTTGTACTTCGTTCAGGCTGACAGTGGGCTGTGACTTGATCATACTATTGTCATCACTCTCAAATGGGGTGATCTTGGAAACGGCAGAGTGAGCCATGGGCTTTGTTTCCAGTCGAGTTTGAAGTCTGCCAACAGAAAAGGCATTCGCCGCTGGTCCAGATGCGGCAAGGGCGCATAGAGCCGCCGCTATGAAGGAAAACTTTGCCATTGTATTTATCTTCCAGAGTAATAAATGCGCTGCCGATGATTTTATGTCACCTTATCCTTATCCTTATCTATCTTGCACTTGGCGGCGGTGATTTGCGAGGATTGTGCGGTGGACGCGGGCGGGCGCGGGGCGCGCCGCTGTTGAAGCCAATCTGCCCCTCCTCTTCTCTTTTTTCCCTGAGCTTTTCTCCCCTGAAATCGCCCAATCGCCAATCCTCTATGCTGATTGATGGTTGATGGAAAATGGAAAGATAAGCAGATAAGCGATAAGCAATCACTTTCACTTTGTGTTCTTTGGTAATGTCTCCCCCGTGTGTCATCCATAGCACCATGGCAGAGGGAGGTTCTTCAGCAGCATCAAAGAAAGGAGAAGAAGAAGATGAGGAGGAAGATACCACATGTCCGCTCTTCATGGATGGACTTCCTACCAACTTTGCTCACAACAAACATCTCGCCGCAATTGCATCTCTATTGAATGATGAAGAAGACGACTGCAAGGACACTAAAAAACAAACTGCAGAAAAAGAGGATAGCATCATGTCAAAAGTTGAGCTAAAGTCTGGTGGAGGTAAGGTGCAGCGAAAGAGTCGTCGGAAGGGTTCAAGTCCTTACAATAAAGACAAGAAGAAAGTACAAAACGGCAAAGTAGGTGAAGCACAGCTGTTTCTGAACCTTTGGAAAATATGATGTTTCTGGGCAAGAGAGCACTCCTCGTATATTGGAAGGTCAGGAATGCACTGGGCAATAGAGCACTCGTCGTATGCTGGAGGGGCAGGAATACAATCAGATAAATTATTGGATGCAGAACAATCATAGACCGTCTCAAAATATGTACTTCAAAATGTTAATACCTCAATTCTCAATAACAATTATTATCTATTCACAAAATGATTACTTGACTAAGTCATATGAATTCTGACAGTTGAGTTATTGTACCTAAAGATAAACGTCATCTAGATACTGGTCGTTAACATATAGAAATTCTAGGACAACTTATTTAAACATTTCTTCATACTTCTCGAAAGACCCCTTCTCCCCCCTATGAACATTATTATAAATGCCCCCCCCCCACCCCTCCAACTAAGTTTATTGCATTTGAAACATGCAAAGACGGATGCTAAAAGTCTTGCACACACTCGAGTAAAGCAACTATGCAAATACTCCATCATCCACCTTAGGGGCGGAGCTGGAGCGGCTCTTGCTCCTGGAACTACCTTCCCGACGGCTGCTCGAACCACTTGTCCTACTTCTGCTCTTCGACCTACTACTACCTGATCTTCCAGATGTCCGAGAAGTCCCAGAGCGGCTCTTGGAGCGCCTTGCGCGGCTTGCCCTCATTTTTCGATGCATCATGGCACGCCTCTTACGACGATTTGTAAAGAGGATTCCAAGGAACATGAACAGACTTCCGATAAGGCAAAGTGTTCCAAGAGCGTACTTGGCCTTGTTGGCAACATTAAGGTTTGCGATACCGCGGGCTTTGGTGCCGATAGAT
The DNA here is from genome assembly GCA_036940005.1 of Skeletonema menzelii. Classification (NCBI taxonomy): domain Eukaryota; phylum Bacillariophyta; class Thalassiosirophyceae; order Thalassiosirales; family Thalassiosiraceae; genus Skeletonema; species Skeletonema menzelii. Next base: position 23,817 of record JALLBH010000197.1, on the reverse strand, counting down.
CTTCCAGAAGCAGCCAGACTGACACGTTCATTAACTGGGCAAATCGAATCATCTTGTGATGAGCACGTAGTGCTCTCCTTGATGAGTGCCCCTCCAAGAGAGTTGTAAAAACTCATTCCGTTGCTGGCGTCATAAATGGTGTAACAACTCTTGTACGATTTCATGGATTTGTTAATGCTGTCAAGAGAGCTGTAGTATGCTTGCCTTGTGTTGCAGTAGGCATCTGAAAATGAATCAATTGTGAAAGAACCATCTGCAGCACATCCAGTCGACAAGTAGTATCCCTTATCCCCTTGTTCGCACATAGGAAGATCATCTGCAGAAAATGACGCGCCGCCGTCATATAATGCCAACATGTACGCAAATTCCGAAAGTCCATATTGCGTGACGTACTGAAGAGGTAAAATTAAAGCAATGTTAGACATGTAAATATTTTGCCGAGGTGGCTATCTTCATAATAATAACAGAAATGCACTCACTGTTCCTACATAATCGCCAGTACCACAACTAGTCTTCCCGGAACTGGACGCGTAAACATTGTACGCCACTTGTGCACGTTTGCAGTTGGCCATCTGGTACCAATATTGTGTACCATCTCCACTGTCATCCCCCCTACAGCCTACATCCTCACTATAGTCTGAGTCTGCAAAGCTGCAACCCACCACTTCCATGGCAATGTGGTTGGATTGGCTCCACTCATTCAGACTATTGGAGTAGAACATGTCGTCTCCGGCTTGTCCACTTTTATTATTTCCCCATGCCGCCGCTTGGGTAAGCTGGGTCGCTGCTACAGTCCCTATGAGGGCCAAGGCTCCTCCCTTGCGACCCATGGTTGTTTATTACTTTATCACTTAATTATAGCTGAACTGCTGCTCACTTAGCGAACTCCTTCCTTTTTATTGTAAATCCATTGCGCAACGCATCGTACTCACGAAACTTGCTTTGTTTTTATCGGCGATTCGCCCGTTGAGACGAAGTCTTGTGCAGGTCTCATTGGTGCGTTGGATGGCGCAGATGGCGCGTTGGGGAGAAAGGAGCACAAAGGAGCGCGATCCGCGATAAGTAGGGGGAAAATCGCGAGTAATGTCGCTAGATCCGATTGTCAGCGATCCATCGGGCACTTTTATCTCCTTGAAGATACGAGCCGAAAGAGATGAGAGATGGCGCGTAAGAGCACGTACGTGTAGACGCCACAGCTACCAGGCTTCCTTCATGACAACACTTGTGTTGAGTAGAGTTCCTAAGCAGTAGTCCAACCATGGCGTCGACATCCCGATTTACAACTGCAGCAATAGCCTGCCTAGCTATTTCAGGATCATCAGATGCTTTCACCACCAGCATCCCGGGAAAGTCGGTCGTGAAGCCATTTCGCAATCCTACCAATCTCTATGTCGATGGGCCGAAAGATGGTACTACCGTCACTAGTGCTCGTAAGGAAATTGGGTATGATGCCAAGTCCGGAAGGTTTTTTGAGACTGATATTGATAAGGAAGATTGTATTCCTGAAGATGAGTACTGCGTCGTTGATGATGAGACGGGAGATATGGTTAGGTTGACTTTGGAGGAGAAGGAGAGGATTTTTCTCGATGCTCTTCAGGTAAGTTGTATAGGTACATGTGATTTTTATTAGTCGTTCAACATAATTATGTTCACTGACAATAATTGCACATTTTGCTATGTCGATATTAGTCCTACCACTTCAATGGAAGGCAGCTGCTCAATGATGCTGAATTCGATTTGTTGAAAGAGGATCTCTCGTGGAATGGATCGTCCTTGGTCAACATGAACCGTAAGGAAACGCAGTACTTGTCTGCTGTGCAGGACTACCTCAAGGGAAAACCATCCTTGTCAGATAGCGAATTCGACCAGCTTAAAGCTGAGCTTCAGGAAGAAGGATCTCAATTTGCTTCTTCCAAAGAACCCAGATGCTACATCGGTAAGTAGGTGTACCTATCAAGTCACACTTTCTTCACATAATCTGCACCCCCTGTCTCACAGCCTACCTCTTCCGTGCATCGCCATCTTTTAGACACCGGTATTTGCAAAGTCACATACCAACCTGATAACTTCCGCAGCAACCTCCTCTACCTCCCTGTCGGCGCAATCCTCAGTATTGTCTGGCTTGGAATCGGCTTTGAAATCATTGAACCACTCATTCGTATCAATCCTCTCATTTTGGCAGCTCTTGGTGCCCCTCTCATCTACAACGGCTCAGTTTCCATAACTGAACAATTCATCTTCCCTAATAACAAAATCGTATACGGACCATGCCCAGCGTGTGAGAACGAGACGAGAGTTTACTTCGGTGACATTTTGGGAGTCGAAGGATTTGGTGATGTTGCCTCCGTCAAGTGCACGAAGTGCAAGGCTGCTATTAATGTTCAAAAGAAATCTCTTCGTGCATCTACCTTACCTAAGGATGATTAAATATATGTTGTAGGTTGAAATGACGAATTTATGCCTATAGAGATAGAGACGATCACCGATCACTCACTGTCAAGTCAATATGAATTTGAGAGTTCGATTTATAATAATGCTTAAATAAAGGAAGTTTAGACGTCAAGTGTTTTACCACAAACACTGAAATTTTATTATTATTATGCAGAAACATTAATATGTATTCGCTTTCTTTAAGCCAACTCAAGGTCAGATGGGAACGGCGCACGCATTGGAGCATGTGTTCGGCGACTACGAGTTTGATCTGACCCCTTACAGCAAATAGCTCTACATGGCAAACACAGTACACGAATAATGCAACACAAACACTTCAGAATGAGACGGCAGAATGAGGCACATAGCCCATCAGGGTAGTCCATTACCAAGTGAGCTGTCAACAGCATGAGGACCAAAAAGACAACAACTAACGATATTGCCACGATTTGAACATTCTTATCCGACTTCATTTCATCCGGACTTTCCACTCCATCAAGGTATGTGTTGATCATTCCTTGTAAACTGTCATCTTTCTGACCATTACTAAAATCTTCAGCACCTTCCTTCGAAATTGGATCCTCATCATCCGACATGGGAATGTAAACCGATGATGGCCTGGGGGTAGGTTTATAAGTTGGTTGTTCTTCAAATTCTTCTTCAATCTCCTCCATAATTTCTTCCGAAATTTCTTCATAGTAGCAATCGTTAAATTCTCCTGGTGAAACAGCACCGCTAGGACAGCACTTGGGGAAGGTACCTAAAAATTCCTCAAAGTCTTCGGGTAGGTAATCAGCCATACCATCATTGGTAGACATGATACTTTTTGCAATACCCTTTACCTCTTTGCACTGACATGTGATTACTTGTGATTCAAAGTCCATACAACTGTTGAGTGCACAAATTGCCTCGTTAGGATGGGCGACACAGCAGAGGTATAAGGGATCTTCTTCTCCTGCATATTGAGCCGATTGAATACAGGCTTCTAATGACTGATCTGTTGCTGCTGTTTCTGTGGCACTGGTGCTGGTAACCGCAGCACTGGTTGGTGCAGCTGTTGTTGTATTTTCAGCTTTATCTTGGCCTCCGCCGCCGACAAAATCGTTAGCTGACTCTCCAACAGATTCTGGTGTAGCTGTTGTTGGAACTTCCATATCATCTGGGCCATTGCCCTCCCCTGCTCCAAAATCGTTGCCTCCAACATCTGGTGGTGTTGGTGCTGTCATTATAACTTCTTCCTCTTCATCATCACCACCAGTACCTGACGGCGGAACACCACCACTAGGCACGGCCTGAGGACAACAAACACTCTCCAAAGGCTGAATAATTTGTGTACAAATATCCATGCTTACTTCATCATTCGCAGTGTCTTTCACTTCGGCGCAGCTCTTTCCGCCAGCTTCATTCACCACCAATTCTACAAAGGGCATTCCTTCTTCGCAAAAGGAACATTTCCCCCCGTTAACGTCTTCGTCCTCATCTTTGGGCAAGGCAGGGGGCGTTACTACCGCCTCGTCATTATTTTCTGATGCAGTAGTCGTCACGGCGACGTTGGTAGCAGCCGTAGTAGAGATTAACTCTCCTGCCTCAGATTCTTCATCGTTATCATCGCCTCCTTCTACTGGTTCCGTTGGTGCATTTTTTTGCATTCTGCGGAAGTTAGACCGGCCACCTATGCCATTTCTACCGGCTGATATGTTGTTTGTCCCGCCAATGCCATTTCCGCCAAGACTGGCTGCAACTGTGGAGAGTAATACTAGCAGTAATGAGGTGATTAGGGACTTCATCTTGATGGTGGCCTCGCTCTCTACTAGAGAGGTAGTGTGTTGGCTGTTATGTATGGCCCGATCCCAAAAATACACGAAGTGTGGATCTTTCATGCCGCATTTTTTTCCGCAGGGGGGCTTATGTATTATTTATTACGCACGTTCGATTGGTCACGAGTCAGGGAGTCACGATCTGCTTCCTCAAAGTTCTGCTCACTTTCTGTTTCACTTGACGTTTTGTAAAGAAGTTGGCATGATTGTTCTCCAGTCCGCGGCACTAGATGATATTGTAGAGAGAGAGAACAACAACAACAATACATACTACAGCGATTACAGTCATTAAGGTTGAAGGAAGGAAGTCAAATAACTGTAATCAGTCCGTCCTACACATAATATCTGATGACAGCAGCACAGCGATAAACAGAACATACAAACAACAGCAATCAGCAATCAATGGAGGATCACCAGCCCATCAACACGGCAGCCAGCAGCTCAGCGACACCAACACGAAAATCATCACTCTCTGCAGAATGTGAAAGTTGCGTCTCTTACCTCACAAGAGCCCTTGACCGTGTAGGTTCAAAGCAACAGTCTCTACTACGAGCAATGGGTGTAGTATCCCAGCGCTCCTCAGGGGAAGAAGAGAAAATATATCGGCGCTCGCAAGATGGTCGGGGGATTATAGTTCAATTGAAGTCAGAACCATCAGCAATAGAGCCTGTCTTGAACAAGAGTATTGCAAATCACTTAAACAATGCAGTAAAAGCTGATGGTAACAATGAAGCCGTTCGTAGGAGGACAAAAAGTACCATCAAAGAGCAACAGCAATTTATAGACAATGGAAACGGCACAACAGCGACAGCAACTCTTAGAAATAGATTGACGAAAGCAGCCTCTCAACTAGTCGAAGGGATACGCCACTCAGCAGATGATATCATAAACAACGATAGCGTACTCAGTACTTCACCAAACGATGAAAACAACCACATCCAGCAACGCAGAGACACGAGGAAGTCAACAACTCTGGCAACCATTGCCATTGAATGCCAACAATGTGGTTCTGATACAAGAGCAGAAGCTGGAGCAAGAGCCTACGTGAAAGGACCTGACCCTCTCAGCATCGTCCTGTGTTCCAATCGACTTTCAAGTCAGCGTGAAATAGATGAAGTGCTAACTCATGAACTGATACATGTCTATGATATCAAGAAGAAGAAAATGGATTTAACCAATTGCAAGCAGTTGGCATACAGTGAGATTCGTGCGGCACGGGAGGCAGAGTGTGGAAATAGCTTGACTGCATACACGCAAAAGATATGTTCCAAGGACAAAGCCACTGTTGCGACCAAGAATATGTTTCCTGATGAAGGTAGGGGATGTGTTTGTAGTGTCTTTGACGAGGCTGTGAACGATCACACGCCTTTTGCCCCCGTGCAGAAAGAACAGGTTCGGAAGAGCCCACATCGAGCATCTGATCGATGAGTGTAATCACCCAGTACGATAATTACACATTAAAAGTCTTCATATTGTAAAGATGATAATAATGCTCCAAGCAAATGAAAATAAAGCTCTCTCTGCTTCTGCAAAAAATACTGTCTGAGTATTCTATCTAGTTGCGTTGTTTATTATATTACGACCGCCTAGTAGTCGATTGTGAAGACCCATACATAGAGTGATTAAGTTCAAAAGAAAAATTCCTCAATAACAGAGCTGAACGCTAAGTTTTTGCTCGTGACTTATGGCCAGTTCCATACACGACCACACTCATCTTTCCAGGAAAGAAAATATCAAAGAAGATGCTACTGCTCCAAGCAAATAGCTCTCTTCTGGACAACATTCTTATTTATTCGCTTCCAGGACGTATTGGACGTCGGGAAGTTCGAGATTGGTTGAGACCTCAAGGTACTTGTCATTTTCCCACTTCTTCTTGACAGCGTTCAGCTGACGTCTAGATGCGGTGATTGGCTCCTCAGCAACTTTCTCTGCCATGCGTTCCATGCATGTTGTCAACTCGAACTCACTGAACCCAGTGTATTCCATCAAAATTTTCGGCTATAAAGGAAAATGAAGAGAGATGTGTGCGTGTTAGAAACAATGAGCAAAGTCAAGGTTTGTTTGAGATCACAAGTTCCAATCTGAGCACTTACAAATCCAGGAAGTTCCCGATCCAAGTCTTCTTCAATAACTCGAATGTCGGGATTGTTGAGGGCGAGGATAACCGCAGAAGCAGTCACAACAGAAGGGCGGAACTGCAGAAAACTGTGTTCCTGGAGGGTCCTCTCCAAGTAGTAAGAAGCTGCATGCTTCGTCATTTCAGAAGCATCCGTAAGACAGAGGAATCTATCCAAAAAGGGGTAGGCTGTAGGGACAGAAATCTTCCAATCCAGCACCTTAAGGATATCTTGCTCCATGTCAAGGACTTCTTGCCGGTTGTAGGCTCTATCCGTGATGTAAACGCAATCACGTACTTCGGGAGGGTAGATCTCTTCGTGTTTGCACGCGACAAGCAGCGCAGTGACACCAATGAGCTGGAGTTTGGACCTCAAAACATCGACTTTGCTGCAATATCTGTCAATTATGCTGACGCAGAGATAGAGCGTCTCTGGGACAAGGCGGAATTTCATGTGTACCTCGACTAGCCAATCAATGAGGATTGCCCGCATCCTGGCGTTTATATCCTCTTGTCGAAACATGTACGGTTCCACTTTGTAGGTTTTCTGGTGGGGATTGGCAGATGCAGGCAGCAAAAGCAAGGTGAGTACAAACAACAGTGGCAAGCATCTGATAATGACCATGATGTGAACAACAACATCTCACTCACCTCCGCCTTGTACAGATGCTGGAAATAGTCAGTAATATACTCCGTCACCCTCTGGGGATCTGATCGTCTCGCAGCGTCATAATGAGCAATGCCGTCTGTAAAGTTCGTCCCATCAAACGACTCTCTGTGCAGGCGAAAGTCCAGCGGGACAATGTGATCATCATCAGTGATGATTTTGACATTCTCATGCTTTCTAGTAACCTCCTTTTTGCTGGCAAGTCTACGGGATGCTGAACGAGATCTCGTATTACGTGGCTCAAACACCGGAATGTTTCTGGATCGCTTTGATTCCCGAGCAGATGGCTGCGAATTATTTTCTCTTTTCACACCGCCTTTCTTTTTTGTTGCTTTTATGTCTCCGGCATCCTTCTTGGTGGCCGCCTTGGAAGATGCCCGAGCTGCTGGTTTGGATGTCTCCGCCTCTTCCTTTTCTTTGGCGATTTTACTCCGCCCCCGAACCCTAGACCTAGAGGATGCTGCCGTCTTGGTTGATGTGGTGGACTTCTTTTTCTTTGACTTTGTCTCCTTTGGGGCGGCAGCGTCATTTGCCTCCGATTCGCCTGTAACGTTGGCGACATCACCCTTTGTCATCAGAGGAATTGGGGATATTGTGTTCAATGGCGCATTGTTAATTGGAAGCATGGATTTGTCAATCAATGATACGAAAGAAAAGAGGAACGACGTTGGTTAGGAGTGAACGAGGCATGCTGGGGAACACCTCGTTAATTGTTGTACGTCACTTACCAACGCAGTTCGGCTACCAGCGGCGTCATTGTCAGCATCAGAGCTTTTGGCGTTGCCCCGGCTGCGGAGGCGCAACGAGTACCCAGATGTTCTAGTGCTCATCACTCAATCTATGAATTATTAATCAAGAGGGGGTTGGAAGCGGGTTGGACAGTGCCTGTTACGCTGTAATGAGAATTTGCCTAGCGAACTCAAGTGATGGCAATCTCTGCGCTGTTCAACTACCCCTTTAATTATGGACAATGCTCGCCCAACTAATTTTTTGTAGACAATGACGAAAGAATTTGTGAGGAAATGGATGGAATACAATGGTGGGATCGAGTTGATGGCATACAATAACATCATTGCGAACCGTAAACGGTGAAATGGTGCATGCACCGTTAGGCCTGTTTGCTCCCCCAAGAACGCCCTTTCAGTAAAAATTGACTTACGCAGATTCACCCCTGAATTATTATTACTATGAAAATGATGGAATGACGGTGATTATGCTAGCGGCCTCTTCATTTCCGGCCAATGTCTCCTACACTCTTATTATTATTATGATGTTATTAGCTTGCTGACAACTAACAATGCGATACTTAGCTGTGCTTGAAATTCAAAAACGGTCGCGCTTTGAAAATAAGTACTAATTCCTACGTCGATCCGGCGAAAGGATTTGAGGCGTGAGGGGGCTTCCTCCCCAGCCCCCGGCCTTTCCTCCCGGCCATACATCACATAGTACACAAAGACCCGCCCCCTGGACCCGCCCAACTCAGCTCTCTCTCTCTCTCTCTCTCTCTCTAAGTATCATCTCTCTATTAGAGAGCCAAGTAAGTACCTACAACATTTGTGACTGCTACAGCCTAAATATATGTTACGTGAACATTGCATGGCAGCCCTCTATTGCTGGCCGTATGAAAAAAGTATTCGCCACAAACAAATGCAAATTATCACAAACGTTAAGTAATCGATGGGGGCATAGGGATGTTGTCATAATCATCATCATAAGAACGATAGCTCCGTCTCGACGAGTCTTTATCCGAGTAATGACGACGACTGCCACTAGAAGAGCGATGCGATGATGAATGAGACCGATCCCTCGATCCCTCCCTACTACTCCCTCCAGTTCTGTGACTTTCTCTACTCCCTGAACTTCTTCGACTCTCCCTGCTCCCAGAACTTCGCCTACTTTCCCTGCTCCCAGAGCTTCCTCCGCTTCGATGGCTTTCACGACTATGTGAAGAACGATGACTATTTGATGAACGGTGACTGTGAGAAGATCTGTGACTTCGATGACTTTGGCGTGTACCACGACTGTTGTCACTTTCATCACTTTCAACACTCCTATCCTCATAGGCATGAGGAGAGGAATCACGAAAACGGCGAGTAGATGATGATGAATACTGAATGTTGCGTTCACCATGGCCGCGTTCCAATCTACGGTCACCGTGATGGCGGACAGATCTAGTACTAGACCGATCTCTGTAGGGAGGTCTATCGGATTCAGATGAATTGCCAGAGTGACGATCAGAATATCTTGGGCCAAGATTACGGTTGGATTTCATTTCCAAGTCCACAGGATGAGGAGTAGCACCTCCACCGTTCACATACCGACGACCAAAGAAGAAAAACCCAACGAAAAAGAGAGCCAACGTTACCCCAAATACCCCTCTGCACTGTAGACTGGAACAAACCCCTTTGTCTTCCACCGTGTCTACCTTCAAACCAAACTGCGTATCACCGTGGTTGTCGTTAGCTTGCACGGAAGCACTGCCATCATACCCAACCAAGCCAGTATAATCACAATTGCTCTCTGCAAATCCAATTCTCGCAGCGTCCATATCGAATAACATGTCGTGGCCCATCATGGCATTTGCACCAAGCACGTTCCCAAGAGAATCATCCCGGTCTAGATAGATGCGTGGAGAGTATGTGTCATCCCTTTCATTGTGTTGCATGTAGTGATTGGCAGGAATGGCAAACATGACATCGTTTGGAGTACTCAAGTCCAGTTTCCCGGCAAGACCTGGAACATTCCTCGGATCGTCAGTTTTTATTTCGTCGCCAACCCCACCTTCGTGCGGAGTCATTTGCAAAATGATTGTTGGTAGGCCCCCAATATCAATATCAGAAGCATGTATTGGATCATTGGAGTATTCCAACCCTGTCATATCTTCCCAATATTTACGGAATTCGTCAGAGATTGACTTGATAAAATAAGTGTCGGTAGTACCTGAATCGATACTGAACCTTTCTTTCCCATTTATCGTCTCCTCACTCAATTGCAGCATGCTATATTTTGCATTGGTATCAAACATGATAGTTTCGCTCATACTATGTCCAGTCCGCATGTATATTTTTCTAACATGCACCTTGAAGGCTGCAGTGGTTCCATCTTCCATCAACTTTGCAAAGACCATGGGAGTTTTATGCAATCTCTTGTCTACCCCACCTAACATTATAGCGCCGGCATTAACACCCGATATAGATTGTCTCGCAAAGCAAAGACTAAACCGCGCATGATGAATAGTCTGCGCTGCTCTCATCTGCCCCCAAAAGGATTGAGCTCGACGATCCAACCCAATCACTCCAGATGCCAACTGTTTTTCGAAGTAGCCACTGGTACTCGTTTGACAGCCAAATGTAAGGGGAAATGAAAATTCAGATGCATGGAGCGGACTAGACTCATCATCATCTGGTTCGGCGTTTTGAGTAGATGAATCGATTGGTCGATCATGTAATCCTCCCGCGTAGACAATATCCTGTGCCTCAAACGCAGCCCATGAACTAGCATCGTTGCCACTTCCAAAGTTGCGTGAGACGAGACATTTTTGGTCCGAACAGCTGCCGAAGGTACAACTGCTTGTGTCTCCGTCTTTCGTGCAGGTTGGTACACGAAAAGTCTGCGATTTGGTTTCATCAAAGGGAGGGTCAGTGTGTTGACCGCAATTTTGACACTCGCTGCATGGAAAGGCGGTAGCGGAGGTTCCGGTATCAACTATGGCAGTTTGTCGTTGAGGAGGGTTTCCTACCCAAAGATCTACATAATGCGTCCCGTAACCCTGATAGAGTGCGCCTAATTGTTGCGCTGAATGGTCAGCCGGTTGCAAATGGCGAAGGTGTCGGACGTTATCATCTAGATCGACATTTTCACCACTCGCTCTCAGCTCCCTACGTCGTCGATTTACCACATCACTATGCGTCAGTAGAGGGAAACGCATCAGTCCTTCTGACTGAACCATGTTTTCTTCTAAAGCCATTGTTCAATGAATCATCTTGTGTAGCTGGGCTTGCTGCTACTAGTTGACCTACTATCTGCACTTCTTGTGATTAGCTACCTAAGAGTATCTAACAACATGATTGAGCTTTTACATCATACTCCTATGTAAGTAAGTATGGAGGAGAGGGCTCATCTACTGCTCATCTGCACTTTGGCGGGCCGGGGCGGGCAAATAGGTAAGGTCAGGTACAGGTACATGGCATTCCTTTCTTCTTTCTGGAGAAAATGCCGATTTCAACGCGCAACCAAGCTCTCATAAATCTTTTACTATCTAGAGTAGGCTGTCATTCATAGGAGTAAATGATTTCTTCTCACAGATTAAATGCAATGATGAGCATGGCTTGCTAAGAAGGGACGATCATTGCCTAGAGGAAAGCTGAAACTCTACTCTTGTATTCTGCACTGCTACATTACAGAAGAAGAAAAGAGTAATGATGAATGATGCTTCATATCACGAATCCGATGCGGAGGACGACCATGAAGAAGAGGCAGCACTGATAATGCTACCGCCGCCACCTCCACCGCCGCACATCAAACTTCTCGACCGGAGATGCTTGGATTGTGTCATCAACTATTTAGATGTTGAGAGCACTGATGCAATGGCTCACTCATGTAGATTTTTACGTGACGCCTGTGCTGCTGCTGATCCCACGCCTCTCATGGGAATGCAGCAAAGTCATCGTCATTTGGATACGGAGTCTGCTCAGTCATCATTTGATACGCTTGAGGATGAACTGTCACACAATGATTCTCAAGATAGCGGTGGTATCCAAGCGTTTGCTAGCGACAATCCAGCTCTATCTTTTGACGAAACTGATGAGATGAAAAGTGCTGCGTCACCTTCTAGGTCTTTGGATGATAGTACGGAGCAAGATTATGATAGTAGCTTTGGAGCTTTCATTAGTGACAATCCAGCTCCATCTTTTGACGAAATAGATGAGATGAAAAGTGCTGCGAATGATGACAATTTGAATCCGTATCGTCCCTACAATGATCTTTATAGGAATGAGGAAGATCCTTTTGATGTCATCCGAAGCAGCGTTGACCAGAGTACAGATTCTAACTCTGTCGTCACTCCAGTTTCCGTCACTGAGTTCCATGACGCAGCCAATGGTGCGAAGACCACTAAAAGTGAAGGTAGAGAGGAGCCATCCAAGGTTAAATCTCCGTCTGCTGGAAATGAATTCAAGCCACTATCTATGAATTCACTAAAATCAATCCACACTCCCATGAAGGAAAGACGAATTTTGACACCGGAAAGATCTTTTACACCGTCGACACAGAATTCGTCAGGTTCTGATGATTGCGTAGAGGCAGAAGGCTATCCTGAGAGGAAGACAACTCTCGAAAACACATTTGGAAGTTTCGTTTCAGACCTCGTGGGTGATTTGTTTGGATCAGCCAAGGAAGTGGCAAAAGTTTTGACGCCTGATAGTAATGTGAGAAGAAACAGCATTGATGACCGTGGTCCAATTAAAATCGGAGAGAAACTCTATTCTCACAATGAGGCACTAAAAATGTGGAAGAAGGCTAAACGAAATTTGGAAGAGACATATGCTGAGGTCGATGCATCTGGCAATGATAAATTTCATTCAACAACATTCTTTGAGAAGTCTACCATGTACAAAGAAAACGCCTCAAGAATGAAAGACAAGAGAAGGAGCCGCAATGAAGCATCTACTAAGCGATCGACTAAAAAGCAAGGAGGCAGCTTCACTGAGGCACAGGAGAGAAGCTTGAAGAAGTTGATGATGAAAATTTCGTTACAAGAAGTATATGAGACTGTCACTGAACCCGTTGAATACAAATCCACTCCGCCGAATGTGGCAAATGAGGAAGTTGATAGCGACAGCTCGAGCAATGCGTCTTCAAGCTGCTCGAGCAGAAGCAGCAGCTCCAGCGGTGGTTTTTCTTCAAGTAGTGCCACATCTAGTTTTGAAAGAAGTGATGATTACAGACCCAGCCTTTCGACTCGGTCACTCCGAAGGCTTCTGGCGGCTCCAACAACAGAAGATACCAGTGTCGCAACACCCGTGAGCAGCACAATTGACTCTGTGCTTGGTAGTAATTATGGTGTGGAAGTGTCGTCGTCTTGCTGTAGATTTGTTTCTGGTAAGGCTGAACCTCAGTTGATCAAAGATGCTGGAGGCTACAAAGACGTTGCACACAAGCCAGAGAGAAATGTGTCTACTAGAAAGCCGCGCAATATTGCTGGACATGGTATGGGAATATCGTCGTCAAGAAGACGCAACAGTAAACCAGTGAAGGAAGACAAAAAGAAATCAAGTCGATCCTTGAAGCTGAAACTGATCAAAAAGTCAAAAAAGTAAATGCAACCAAGGGATGCAACAGATCAGCCAAGCTAACCGAGGGGGTTGTACATAGCAAAACGATAACAATGAATAGGCCTCTATGAGATATGTTTTCTATTCTTGAAAGTCTTGCTTGTTGAACGAAAGAAGGGCAAAGTTAGTCCCTTTTTGTGGCACAGTGATGTGGACTTCTACTTTCTCCGTCACTGTTTGCCGCTTCGGAGTCTCGGTCCCCGACTTTCTCTTTTCCTGCCTTGATTTGTTACTCCGTACGCGACGTACAGCTGCCCTCAAGTAGGCTGCATCGATGGGTGTTGCCAATTTTTTAGGAAACTCTGAGATCATGTCATCGAACTTCTTCATCTTTTCGGTGTTAATCTTGTAGTCTTTGCGTTTATTCTCAGGCAGAGACGCATTGTGGGTTTCTTCTGCAGCGCACCAATCATCGTACGCCGTAGAGTAGTCACCTAGATAAAATCAACAAAGTGAAGAAGGTGGAAGGTTAGATCACGGTACTGTTACAAGACACCAGCTTCTGTCGCAAACAGTAGGAGCACTTACATAAAGCTTCCTTGAACTCCTTGGGAAGATTATTTTCTTTCTTGGTGAAAGGGACCTTGGGACCTGGAACGCTAGCGACAAAGCATCTCTTTTCCATATCAGCTTTGGCTGGAATTTGAACCTTCAACTTTTGACCTGTATAATACGTGGACCAAGTATTGTTAGAGAATGTAACGATGAAAATGCATGAACAAATGGCAGCACACAAGAATTTGTACTCCTTACCAGGTATATTGGGATTTGCAAATGTAATTTCATCCCCAATATTCTTATCTGCCGGTATGCTTACTGACAACTTCACCGTCTTTTTATTCCTTTGCTTGAGCGGTAATTGATCAGTGCTCAAATCTTTGATCATCTTGACACAAGCATTGTACTTTCTTTTCATCAACTTGCGCAATTGAGCTGCTTTCTCCTTTTCCGGTGACACCTTTTTGGGATGTTTGACAACCTGGTCTTTCTTCTTGGGTTGTTTCTCTTCTGATTTTCCCGATGGTGTTTTCTTTCCTTTCTTTGGAGACGTTGCTTTGTTGTCGTTATTGTCAGATTTTGGTTTTGTATCATCTGGCTTTTTCTTCTTTTTGGGGGAGGATGGCAATGATAGCTTCTTCTTCTTCTTTTTCGTGGACGTGTCATCCTTAGCTGCAACAGCTTTGACGCGTTTTTTCGTGCGCTTCTTCGTCTTGGTAGGTGAAATGACAACATTGTCACCACTCCATCCCTCCGCCATTTCCAGATCGCCAAGGTTCACAAAGAATCCATCATCAAACCCAGACTCCATTGCTTCATCTACCTGAGTATCATCCAACTTTTCATCCGTAATGCCAAGCTGTTCAGTAATCCCACTACTCTCTTTTTTACGCTCTTCTTTACGCCTCCTCGCCTCTTGTTCAATCTGAGTTAGCCCATACGTACTCGAAGCCATGACCTGGCCAGCCACATCCTCTAACATGAGCGAATCATCAATAAACCCATCCTCATCATCATAACAGGAGTTATCACCCTCACTATCCACCTCATCCTCCTGCACACCATTGCTTTGAATTTTCGCCTGCTCTCTATCATCATAGTCCGCAATCATTACGCCACGTACGTATTTGGCTTCCAAGTAATCCACGACTGATCCGTATTGATTCCGTTTTGGAGTTTTCCCTAATGCGTCATCGTCGTAGTCAAGTGTGATATCTTTTTCATTATCATCATCGTCATCATCATTACTCGAGTCGGAACAACTGTCTTGCTCACCTTTTGCACGATCATCATCTTGTTTCAACGAAGCAGTCTTCTTTTTCTTCTTGACATCAGGTTTGTTATTGGTAGCATTATTACCAGGAGGAGCCGATGATGCCAACCAATCTTGAATCCGTTTTATCCTCTTCCGTCGTGTACGTTTCAATGCTACCCCAAGATCAGCCGTGACGGAAAGTGGTACATCTATGAGAATGGAATCACTGGAGGGACATTGGTTGGGTCGTTTGCGTTGTTTGGGCTTTTTTGTTGGAAGGGGAGGAGGAGATTTTGTTGCAACATTGTTTACAGTGGTGGTGGTGGTGGGCGGATCTTCTTTTTTCGTGTCAGCGTAGACAAAGTCATCTGAGCGTCGCTTTTTTACCCTTCGTCGAGGAGATGATGCAATTGATATCGTGTCATTTTTGCTCTCTGAGACAGGAGTATGTATGTTTGCAGAGTGATTTGCAGAGTGAAGAGCGTCATTATTTACAACTGAGCCATTAGTCACGTCATCATTTTTTGAAGCCGGATCGTTAGCTGCGGCGGCTGGTGGCGCAGCTCCACCGTCTTTGTTTTCAATAACGCTATTATTTGTGCCATTCAAAGATTCCTGCTTTTCAGTAGATGGCTTGGTAGGGCATTGATTATTGTTTAACGTCGTGCTATTTGGTTGGATTGGCAGATTGGCACATGGTAACTTTTCATCTCCTGCGGCCAATGCCGGTGCAGCAGCGGCAGCCACGTTGTCTGTCTCTGACGGCGGCATTTTGATTTGATTCTTCCCAATCAAGAGATCAGCTGCGGTAGATGATTATGCAGAGATATTATAACGGTAGCGGCTATGTACTTATTGGCGAACCTCAATGACACGTAACCGGCATCACGCAAACGAGAATTCGTTTCAGTGATCATGAATCATATGATTCATGATATGTTATGATGTTGTTGGATAAAAGTGGATTTTGTCTCCTTTTGCTTTTGGTCCCAAACTTATGACATTATTATTTTGGCGGGCCGCTCTCAGCCGCTCTGCATACCGCTTATGATCATGATGTTGTTGTCAACCTACTTAGTAGAGCCCAGCAGAGCCTTGCTAAGACGTGGTTGTAGGTAGCACCGAAGCAGCACCGACAAGAATTCGCTGTTTCTGCTTGCCTCTAACTCTCCTCAATGCATTACGCTAGAGCTTTTGTAGCTGCTGCATCCTTTGCTTATAATGCCCGTCATAGTCACAGGCAAGGAGCAACGTCACTCTCTGTAATGCATCAATGCACAAAAAGCAGTGACGACGACAGCAGCTTGACAATTGACAACCTGCTGCAACGTGCTCAGACAATACGCAGTGAAATGTATGGAGACAGCTCCCCCTCATTCATTTTCGACCATGAACAACTTGCCTATCCAAACTCAAGCTATGAAATGAAGTTGGAGAATGAGGGCATACTCCAACGTCGTCGGAACAGCAAGAGCTCGACAGTCAAACGAGGATTTTGCAACTGGCTTATACCTCAAAGAATCATGATTGGACAGTATCCTGGAATGACCCCGGAAAGTAATGGTCCTACATCCAAAGAAAGTCAAATTCACATTCAAAACATGGTACAAGACGCCAGGATTAACAAGGTTTGCTGTCTTCAGACTGAAGTGCCATCGCAGTCTGATGATGTGAAATGGGACGCATTGGGTGGTGAAGTTTACTTGGACCCAACATTACGTAGAGAGTTCCCTCGACCTTTCACAAGATATGGTCCTCTTGCTCAAACACTTTCAGATTCATCTGTGGAGTTCCTTCATAGTCCGATTGAAGACCTTGGAACGCCTAGTTGTAATGATAGTCTTCTTCGACTTCTTTCTGCTCTACTGCATCACTTGGAATCAAACGCTGACAATACACTCTACTTGCACTGTTGGGGTGGGCGAGGACGAGCCGGCTTGATTGGAGCTTGTACAACGAGTCTACTTTTTCCAGAACTCACTTCACAAGAAATACTTGCATGGGTACAAGGCGGTTATGATACCCGCGCAGGCGCAAAAGCGATGCATCGGGGCTTGAGAAGAAGTCCTCAAACTGAACAACAAAGAGAGTTCGTCCGAGAGTTTGTAACTCTCGTGAAGGATGCGAAAGGGAACATATGAGAGATGTTCTCAAATTTTACATATTAAAATAGCGATGATAGTAAGCTGCGTTTGCCAAGCTCTCAATATGGAGTTCATACTACGTTTCGGAATTGATTAGAACATGCCAGTATTTCCTACTCTCCACGGTGGCCAGTACACGAACACAGCCCTCCCAATAACATTCTCTGCCGGCAGAAAGCCCCAGATATGCCCATCTAAACTATGATTGCGATTATCTCCAAGAACCAACACATCTCCTGACGGAACAACCACAGGTCCAAACTGATATTCTGCATCCTCTGCAGTAAAGGGTTCCTCCTGCCTCACTCCGTTGACGAATAATTTTCCACCCTTCACTTCTACTTGGTCTCCCTCCACGGCAACAATCCTCTTGATCAACGCCTCTTTCGACTTCCTACTTGACTGACCAACAATTTCTCGGAATGTTTCGGGTGGATTAAATACAACAACCTCATTCCTATTAAATGGACGAATTCGTTTTGTTACCTTCTCTACAGCCAACTGATCACCCACTTCGAATGTGGGGTACATAGAAAGCGATGGGATGTACCTAGGCTCAATAATGAGCAATCTGAGGAGCAGTGCCACGCTTAGACTAACTGTGTAAGTTTTCACGTCTTCCTTCCCCTCATCACTTGCAAACCACTCTTGAATTTGCTCGAAAAAACTCATGTCCTTGAATGATTTTTTGTTATCATCATCATCGCTCCATTTATTCAGTCCACCCGGGTTAGGATCGATGGGAGTGTCTCCATCGTTATTTCCACCATTGTTCATGAACAGACCTCCTCCAGTTCTTCTATCAGTCACACCATTATCATGATGTCTTGTGGAATATTTCCCCCCTTTCCCAAACGATGATGACCCACGAAATTGTGTGTGACGAGGCACCACACGTGAATTGAAAGCCAATACTGCTGATGGAAAAAGGACGGCGGCCAAGCACACTACTCTCATTACCGACGCCATTTTTACGCTGTAGAGGGGATAGTTTGCACCGACCACCGACGTAGGGAAGATGGAAGACGATAATGGTCGTGATGTATTTGGCTGAATTTGAGCCGAGGATAGCGAGCCGAGGCTCAGAGCAAGGAGCGTTCGCGGGCATCCCCCCTTTTATTTATTATGCAAACGTGGTCTTGCCGAATCTTTTTGCTGCAACATCAACATGTGGCATGCCAAAAATACCGTTTTGTGTTTGCACGCCCTAGCCTTCCCATACCGACATCGTAATAACTAATAACAATAATACAATGATGAAGCTTGCCGTTCTCGCTGCACTTGCTGGCTCTGCTGCCGCATTCGCCCCTGCCCAAAATGGACGTGTTAGTACTGCCGTTTCGGAGACTAAGGCAGACTTGGAAGTTTTGGCCAAAAAGCTAAACCCTGTTATCGGTTTCTATGATCCACTCAACTTGGCAGAGGCTGAGTTCTGGGGCACATCAAATGAGGCTACTATCGGGTTCCTTCGTCACAGTGAAATCAAGTAAGTCACACAACGCTTGCCTGTCTTTCGCTTTATTCAAATAATACATATGTACTCACAATATCCGCTTCGTTCCAGGCACGGTCGTATTGCAATGTTTGCCTTCGTTGGATACATTGTGCACGCCAACGGAATCAAATTCCCATGGGCAATGCAGATGGACGGAACGCCATTCCCAGACGCAAATGGCAACCCCCCAGCACTATGGGACGCTGTCTCAGATGATGCTAAGTGGCAAATCTTCGGACTTATTGGTTTCCTTGAGTTCTGGTCAGAGCTTTCTACACCAAACCACAAGGTGAGATAGCGCTGCTATGAGAACTTTCACTATATTATGCCACGTTTTAATTAGCTGTGATCAACCCATATCATATTCATTGTCAAATTTTCATCACTTTGATACTCATACTTTTTCCCCTTGCAACAAAAGCATTACATGGCTGGAGGAAAACCTGGTGACTTCCCAGACTTTACCTCTGGCCCCGACGGCCTTCCACACCCAGTACCCTTCAATCTCTATGACCCATTCAAGCTTTCAAAGAACATGAGTGAAGAGAAAAAGGAGTCTCGTCTTCGTGCCGAGCTCAACAACGGACGTGCTGCCATGTTGGGTATTTTCGGCTTCTTGAGTGAGCAATGTGCTGAGGGATCTGTTCCTCTTTTGAAGGGAGTTGTTCCTGCTTATGATGGTGAACCAATGGCTCCTTTCGTTACCAACTACCTTGGATCTGCATGGGGACTCAACTAAGAAGTTACTTTGGATTGAAAATTGATTGACCAACCGAGTAGTTGCGCTTGCCTATCCGACGTTTTCGGTAGATGCCAGAATGCTTTTGCGGAAGCCTCGATTAGCGTTCTGTTGAGGAACTTGATCGCCCTTAATCATATTATTTAAGAGTTGCAATCGTTCCGAATCTTTTTGTCTACATATACTAGCTTTGCCTCTAATCAAGCCTTTATAAAAAGTTACTTTAATCGAATGATGGCAACGCGATTCTTAGCACGTGCAACTCTATCCCAACGCCCCAGGCGTGGTTCCTGGCCAACAGCAACTACACAAAACTTTCCTTCTGGGCCCATTGCAATGCTATTGATATAACCATGTACAGGTATTGAATCCAACGGAGTAATTCCTGCATCCTTTTCGCCAGTGTTGACCTAAGTGCGAAAGGAGAGAGAAACCAAGACGATGTACATCAGATAACAAGTGAGGTACATACAATTTGATTGGCAACAGCACTCAGAACGAACAATCTTACCTTCCATAATCTCAAATATCCATCATTAGAGCCAGTTGCTAAAACATCACTCAATCCTAATGCGCCACAAGAGATGACACCTCGAGCAACTCCGTTTTGATGTCCATGAGCAGCCGTGATAACATCTCCTACAGGTCGTTTCTTTTCCTCTTTCCATAGTAACAAACGACCATCATCATGACCAGTAACGAACCATCCATCCTGAATAGCTGTAATGCATTCTGCACTACCCACATCTCCGCCTCCTCTATAAACTAAATGGCTATCCTCCTCAACTTTCCAAACTCGAACAGTTCGATCTCTTGCTATGCTCACTGGTCGGTTTTTGTTGGCACAGTCAATGGCAACAATGGGCGATTGGTGACCATATAAAGTCTCCACATATGTCATGGCATTCAAATCATATCTTCGAATGCACCTATCTTCACTTCCTGAATATAGATCCAATGATCGAGATCGAAATGCCAAAGCAGACACTGGCTTTTTGTGCCCTTCCATTGTTGTCAATGGAGTATTAGCATTTGATTTGCCCAAGGTCCGCGTATCAAAAATTCTCACGCAGTTGTCGCGTCCTCCAATAGCTAGGTACCGATCATCGTCACTGGTAGCAATGGCAAGGATCTCTCTTTCATTGCGATCATTTAAGTTTGCAGCATATTGGTCTTTTATAGCTGATAGAATGGTCGTTTTCTTTCCATCTTCTACGTTCCACATGATGACGGATCCATCCTTGGCACCACTGAATGCTCTGTTTCCTTGCCTTGACAAAGTTACACAAGTTGGAGTCAAATCATGCCCACGAAGATAGGTGACATACTTGGCATCGATCCATAACTTTGCACAAGCTTCTGCCGACTTGCCTTGTGAAGAGTCGGCGATACTACTTTGCATAGATTGTATTCCTTCTAATACCGAGTCGGAAATTCGAGATTGCAATAGTCCAGACTTTCGTAAGCGCTCTTTTGCAATACGCCTTCCAACTTTATCTACTGGAGCTCCATCTTCATCTTCACTTTCACCATCATCATCTGAATTACTCTCTCCTTCTTCAGATGACGATTCCTGAGCCTCCAATTTATCCAAGTACTCTCTAGCCATCCGCAATCTTTTGGCGTCGGCAGTCTCTTCTTCCTCCTCACTGTCCTCACTATCTTCACTGGAGTGGCCAACATTGTTCATATCATCATCTTCGTCATCATCTTCAGATTCAATATCTTCGTCGTCCATCCGAGTGGGTTTCATGTCATCAACGACATCCTCATATCGACCACCATGACCAGATAGGTCAACCTTGAATTTGGAGCGGGGTCTCTTTGCTGATGGTGGCATAATAGCTTAGCACTGAATTCTTTGAGATAATACCGATACAGCTTGACGAGGATTTGATGGATTGATGGGCTTGGGCGCTTGGGATTGGGATGAGATAGAGTGAAAGGTTAGTTGAGTGCAGGCGAAGCAAGACCATTTCTGCCAAAAAAGTAGCTTTTCCATCGTGTCGCATGTCGCATCCCTACCGCTTACCGCTTAACAGCAAACAGCAACAATATGATATGTAGCAACAACACCCCGCTGCATTTCAATGTTTCCACCGATCATTCGCACTACACTATCTTAAAGATGATGTATAAAATGAACGTCCGTGCCACCGTTGCTATCCGCTGCCTTCTCACTCGTCGACACATATCATCATCATTATCATCAACCAAAAGAAGATCCGCGGCATGTGCTTTTCAAACACAACATCCACGCTCAGATATTCTGCAACATGACTGGAGGCACTATTCCACAACATCCAACTCACTTGAATCCTGGAAAGGCAACACAATGTCACAATCCGACTTTATGGAACGTGACACAGTTCTAGTATTATCCGACAACGATGAAGTCTGCGGCAGCGCATCCAAGAAAGAATCTCATCTGTTCACTCCAACAAATCCGCGTGGCATACTACATCGTGCATTCAGCGTATTTTTATACGATGCATCGACAAAAGAGCTGCTGTTGCAGCAACGTGCGAGTACCAAAATTACCTTTCCGAGTGTATGGACGAATACTTGTTGTTCTCATCCACTGCATGGTATGGATGTGAACGAAGTAGATTCTGCTGAGGATGTCAAGGATGGAACTGTGAAGGGGGTCAAGGCTGCAGCGATTCGAAAGTTGGAGCATGAGCTTGGTATTCCAGTGGGACAGTTACCGATGGATAGTTTCAAGTTTTTGACTCGGTTGCATTACTGGGCAGCTGATACGGTCACTCACGGGGAGAAGAGGTAAGGAACTGTATCTTTGTCTTTCAGTGCTACATACTTGTCATTCATTGTAGTCTTGTAAAAGTGATTTCTTCTAATAATGGTATCGTTTCAAAGTCCCTGGGGCGAAAATGAAATTGACTATGTGCTCTTTGTAACTGTACCCTGCAAGGATTCAATTACGATTAATCCTCACCCCGATGAAGTCGATGATGTGTGTTGGGTAACACAATCCAAGCTCCTTGAAATGTTTGCCGACAAAGACCTACTATTTTCGCCTTGGTTTCGTATCATTGCCAATCGATGGATGATAAGTAAGGGAGGTTGGTGGGATGATTTGGATCGAACAATGACTACAAATGATTTCTGTGATTACGAAAGCATCCATCGTTTTGACCCTCCACAAGAACACCTTGGAGGAGGCGGGAATGCGGGTCCTCTATTTGTGGCAGAAAAATGATGACGCATCTAGTTCAGAGACGCACATTGTCCATAGCGTGAAAAATGCAAGCGCCGTTGCAGTGCAGCTGTAGACTTGGAAGCTACGGCAAAGGAGAGAAACGAATAAGAAGTCACATCGTCTTGTATACCAAAGGCCACTCCTACCAGACTTTGAAAATATCATGCCCATACTGATAGAATTTCTCTTATTTCCACTTTTAAAGCGAGAGATTGCTCTTTACTTATATACTTCGATACAATACAGATGTGGCGATTGCTCGGAGCGGGCGACGTTTCTGTCACATCATTACTCTATATAAGCCGACTCCCACCCGGTTGTTTTGACTCGGTTTTGTTTAGTCCAACGGGGTAGCCGAGGCAGCTCCGACCAAAGCAGGCCTGATAAGTACATACTGCTAATATTCTCATTGTTGTCTGTCGCTATCCTCTCAAGTATGCGGTGCAGAAGTATTCCCTACTCATTCTTTTCAGCAGTCACTCTTCGCTACCCTTGCTTCCAAATCTCGTCTCATGATCTCTACCTTGGAAACTTTATTCCCTATAATTACTGCTTGTGTCAATGATCTCTCTGTGGTCCACAAACATAACCCATTCTCATCCTTGGTGTGTTGTACATATTGCTTTGCATTACTGCTGTCGTCGCTATTTGTTTCTCCTTTATTTTCAGCAGCCGCAACATCATGACATGCGAGCCATCGTTGCTCAACAACATCTTCTAACATAATGTTTCCTAGTCTATCAAGACAGATGAATTTTCCTGAGGCAATTCGTCCATCAGTCATCGTGATTCGAATCCTTGAGCCGAGGAGACGATGAATGGTGTCGAGGACTCCACCGTCGGCCGGAGAAGTTGTCATTACAAGTAAGAGGGTCAAGATTGTTGCCTACGATACGGTAACAAGAGGTAACAAGGTAGGAATGGCAATGGGATAAGATGGCATGGATAGATAGCAGGCATAGACGACCTATCCAAGCTTCTTGTAGAAGGTTAGGCTTATTCCGGAAAAGTGATGCGCTGCAACTGTATGTAAGTCACGTCATAAGTACGTGGGCCATGGGCTGATGAAACAAACTCACCGCGGAGCGCGGAGGTACCTCTCTC